>MU619731.1:0-278687 GCA_025201785.1 Xylaria longipes
ATATATAATAATAATTATATATTTATTTATACTTAAAATAAAAAATAAATTTATTTATATATATTTATTTAATAATTAATTATTATTTATTTATAATAAAATATTAAATATAATTATATATATATAATAAAAGCTAATAATTATAAAAAACTTTTATAAATAAAAAAATAAAATTTTTTATTTAAACAACTAAAAATTTCCTAGCTGTTATAAAAGTGCATTCGCGGTTTTATGCAATAGATTCTAGATTTACATATTAATTATAAGCTAGAGAAAAAAAGTAGCTTCGGGGGCTCTAATCTCTAGTAGTAAATTATTTAAATAATTTATAAATAAATATATGTATAAATAAGCCATAATACTAGCCACAACCTAGCTATATATACTACACTTTATATACAGGCTAATTATTTACTACTAAAACTACTAGCCGTAACTACTTTTTTAGCTTTTTTTACTATAATAAATTAAGTATAAAACGTTAATAAACTATTATTATATAAAAAGCTTAATCGTTATAACTTTTATTTTTAAAGCGTATATAATCTTTATAAAATAACAAACTACAAGCTTTTACTTTATACGTAGTAAAGCTATATTTTTTATAATAATAATTATTTTAACGCTTCTACCTTTTTTTATATATAAAATTAAATACTATTTAACCCTTTAATATTTAAATAAATATAATATTAAAAAAATTAGCCGAGTTAATATTTATAGATTTTTTTAAAGCTAATTTAACAAGTATAATACTATTAATTTTAATTTTGTTTAAGTTTATAAGCGTAGTACTTTTAAAATAATTAGTTTAGCTGTAATTTTAGCTATTTAGTTTATACCTTTGCTTAAAACTACTTTTAAAATAAAGCAGAAAATTAATAAAAGTATTATATTTATCGGGAAGCGCTTTATAATTATTAATTTTAGCTTATAATTTATTAAAAATAGCCGCGCGTAAATTTTAAATATAAAAAATGTTAGATTATACAGAAGTACTTATATTTTAACTATTTTTTTTTTAAATTATAAAAAATATATATATTATATTATTGTTTTTTATCTTTATTAATTTAAGCTTACGCAACGTTTTTATAACTTTATTAGGATTATTATAAATTTAATTAAATATTAACGTAATTATAATAAAGTTTTACTTATTAGGTTTTATATATATAAAAACAGGTTTTATAATTTATTAAACTTTTTATTTAAATTTTTTATATATGTAAATAAACTTGGCTTTATTTAAGCCGATTATATTACTATTAATATATAATTTATTTTTAAGTAAAGGTAGCTATACGTTAAATTTAGTTAGGCCGGATAAAAAAGGAGGATCGGGTAAAATAAAATAAGGTTTTTATATAAAAGTAGCAGTAATATAGCTATTTAAAGTAGCTTAAAACTAGGCGATTTTATTTATATAGTTTTAGTAAATTAAAATGATCTTAGCTGTAAATTAATTCGAAAAGTTATTTTTAGCGTTTTAAATAGCTGTTTAAATAAAGTTTTAAATATATTAAGCGGTAAGCTTAGTTTACAGTTAAGCTATTAAAAGGGATATAGCTATAAGTTAAAATAAAATAATTTTTAGTATAAAATCGAATATTTTATACTTTAGGGTATAAGGGCGGAAATAACAGGTTAGAATTAAAAGCGGGCAAAAAGCTGCAAAAAAATATTTAAAGAAAAGGTCGGCTAAACTGCTTATAAGATTTAAAAGGATATACTTATAAGTTTAAAATATATATAATTTATATAAGGAGTATATTATAAAGTATTTTTAAGAAAAAAATAAATAAACTAATTAAAGAGTTAAATGTAAACAAAAAGCTGCAAGGGCTTTAAAACAAAAGGTAAAAGTAGCTATAAAAAGTAGCTGTTATGTAGATTTTTATAAAAATGCTTATAAGCTTTTAAAAATTATAATTAGCTGTTTTATATAAAAATATATAAATAAATCGGCTTTAAGTGTTTTATTTTACTAGTAGAAATTGTTTAATTAAAAAAAAATATAGTAGGTTAGTTGTTAACAACGTTTAAAAAAGCTTATAATTATTATAAAGGTATATTTACGGTTTTATATAGTAAATTTTAGATTTATATATTAATTATAAGCTGGAGAAAAAAAGTAGCTTCGGGGGTTCTAATTTCCAGCAGTAAACTATTTAAGTAATTTATAAATAAATATATGTATAGGTGAGCTATAGCACTAGCTATAACCTAGCCACACACACTGCACTTTATATACGGGCCAACCATCTACTACCAAGGCTGCCAGCCGTAACTTTAGCTAAAATTTTAAACTAAAAAAACCTTTGTTTTATTTAGTTGTACTTTTTTTGCTAAAAACTTAGGCAAAGTTTTAGATTATATAATTAAGCTTACCCTGTTTATACATAACTGCCAGGTTAAAATTGCACTTATATGTTTACCGCCTAATTTCAAAACGTAGAAGTAGGAGTGTATTCAACACGTGACAATCAATGGCAGGCCTAGAGGGTCTTAGAGGCGGAATAAACCGTTACTTATTTAACACGAAATACCGACCGGCTTGATATCATGCGTGTATTCGGCCGTTTTGAGTGTGAATAGTAAAACTCGCGCATTCGGTTTCCTTGGTATAACTGTCCCCGAGCTCCACCTGGGCATCGAGGTTCGTGAATGATTGAACTCCGGGGCAATTCGGTGCTACCCCGGCGGACCGGTAGCTAAATGTGGAGGGGTGTAACGTGCACAGGGTTGTTGTCAACGACCGTCGAATCCTACACCGAACCTAGTGAGAAGGGCGGTGGTAATCAGTCCCGAAAAAACTTTGAGGCTAGCAAAATCTATACTACGCTATGTAGACTAACTGCGTTAGTAGCATACAATATCGCCAGTGCCTCAAACTTAGATATCCACCGACCCGTATTAAGGAATTGCTGTGTAGGTATTCTACAGTAATGCCAAAGGGCAAGGCTTGTTAGGAGGGTCTATAATAACTCATTTCCTGTTTCCAGAGACACTAGAACGGAGATGTGCTACCTAGCAAAGGTATAGGCCTAGGCTAATTGTATAAGATAGTTTCCTTCCTTACCTACGAAACAGGTTATAACAGGTTATACTAATGTGACCGTCACCTATCTGACTATTGACGAAACCAAGAGCTCTTCTACTTCATTCCGTCTGCCAAGCCGGGAAGGCGTTTACTTAATGATTGGCTGGTGGCGCGCTAGCAAATAGTATTCTCTAGCAACTTCGAGTCTATTACCGGTAGTATCCCTCTTAACTTGCAATCACAGCAAATAATGGATCTTACGTTTTGTCCTTTTTTTCGAGTCATGAGTATCTTCCCATTTTTTACTCGACGAACTATTTCGGGCTGCACCACGAGCTCTGACGAGCTCTAGCCCTCGTGATGGTTTTCCGCGAATCTCTGCACCCACACGTGAGATGCACATAAAAATTAATGATAAGCCTCGGGATGACCGGCATTATTATGAACGAATACTGTAGTGGGGATTCAACCTGTTTCGGTTAGCATGAGGCGGCATCAAGGATCAAGGATCGGAAGGATCCAGTCACGGCAGACAATTCGAACACTTACTGTACTTCTCTTAATACCAGCGACACTAGCAACATAACAACATTGGTGTCGAATTGAGTAAGAAAGCGCCTCAATTGTAAATACTCATGACATTCTTCATTTGTATGGAAGCCGGAGATCAGGTTGATGTCGAGAACGGCTGCAGTTCATTGTCTGGAGCAGATCTGGAGGGCCCAACGTGAAATTCGGCGGGTTGACTAGTGCGCCCTCGCCTGCGTTGCTGTGCCGTAGAGTGGGACGTGGTGACGTCACGGTCGCCATGCCTCATCTGACGCCCGCCCATTTATTTCTAAAGCTTGCATCCACTCACGTCACCAGCCCAGGCCCTAGTCCACGGTCTGTTTACGGTGTATCGTTGTCGAGTCGGTGCCCCGATTTGCATGCTTTCGGTCCTATTATGATGGCGATCATGTTATGGGTCGGCATACCTGGAGCGAGACCAGCGGGGGGGCTGGAGAAGGGCGGAGAGAGGCTGGAGAATGCTGGGGGCGCCATCGTCCCAGATCGTGCCATCAGTCCCATCAGCCCGGCCACTCTCCAGATAAAAGCCCGGCCACCCCCTTCGATGCTGATCCCGCCCACGTGGAATTCAATCCCAACTGTGCCTCTCAGTCTAGCGTGTCTCCCCTCCCGGAGTGCGTCGATAAACAATAAAAGCCCGCGACTCCTACACACTATTCGCCAGCACCCCTGCTGAGCCGCTACTAACACATAGCGGAATCAATACACCCTCGCCAACATGCTTGGCTTCAACAATCGCGTCACCTTCGACGATGTCCGTCAGGTTCGGACGGAGAAGTCGGCGGCCCTCGACTATTCGCCCCTGCGCCGTGTATCGTCGCGGTCATTCGCAATGGGTCTCCTCGTCTCAATGGGCGGCCTGATCTTCGGGTACGTTGCCTTCCCCAATATTTGTCACTCCCAGGTTGTACTGCGGCAAGACCGGATTGGCAGCGACCTCACGGAGCTTTGCTGACGCGTCCCAGTTACGATACCGGCCAAATCTCCGGCTTTCTTGAGATGCCCGACTTCCAGCGGCGCTTTGGTGAATTGGTAGATGATGGTATGGGCGGGACGAAATACGGTTTCACCTCTGTACGCTCGGGTCTTATCGTCGGTTTACTATCTATCGGCACATTAGTCGGTGCCCTCATCGCAGCCCCCATTGCGGATAAGGTCGGTCGTCGTCTGTCTGTGAGCCTTTGGTGTCTAATTACATCCGTTGGCTTCATTATCCAAATTGCCTCCCAGACATCTTATGTGCAAATTATAATCGGACGACTTGTAGCCGGCTTTGGAGTCGGTGCACTCAGCTTATTAGTACCTATGTACCAAGCAGAGACTGCCCCTCCATGGATTAGAGGTGCACTCGTTTGCGCTTATCAGTTGTTCATCACTCTGGGAATCTTCCTAGCCGCCGTGTTCAACCTCGGGACATACGATCACCAGAGGAACAGCTCGGCATCCTGGCGCATTATAATCGGACTTGGTTGGATCTTCACGATTGGTTTGGGCTTGGGCATCCTTGCATTCAGTGAGACACCTCGCTATGCCTACCGACAAGGACGTGTGGATGAAGCTAGAGCAACACTTATGAGGGTCTATGATGCTCCAGCGAATCACTGGGCCATTCACACGCAGATGGAGGAGATTGAGTCCAAGCTCCGCGCCGAATCACAGGTCAAAACCAGTTTCGTCGGTGGCTATGTTGAAATGTTCAAGGCTCCGCGCATGGCTTATCGTATCGCGCTCGGTGTTGCCCTACAGATGTTTCAGCAACTTACTGGCGCCAACTACTTCTTTTACTATGGTACGACTATCTTCCAGTCAGTTCAAGTCAGCAGTTTCATCACCCAGGTCATTCTGAACACCATCAACTTTGGTGTTACCTTCATCGGTCTGTACCTGGTCGAGCATTATGGTCGTCGCAAGTCGCTTCTCGTCGGTTCCACCTGGATGTTTATCTGCTTTCTCATTTTTGCGTCCGTGGGGCACTTCCTTCTGGATGTCAAGATGCCTTCCAACACCCCGACAGCCGGCATCGTCTTGATCGTGTTCGCTTCCCTCTTCGTCCTTGGTTTTGCTACGACTTGGGGTCCCATGGTTTGGACTCTGATTGCCGAGATCTACCCATCGAAATACCGTGCACGAGCGATGGCGCTAGCTACCGCTAGTAACTGGGTCTGGAATTTCCTGCTCGCTTTCTTCACACCCTTCATCACAAATGACATTGACTTCAGATACGGTTATGTGTTTGCGGCTACCAATGTTGTTGGCGGTCTCATCGTCTACTTCTTCTGTATGGAAGGTCAAGGCCGTACCTTGGAGGAAATTGATACCATGTACGTCCAACACGTCAACCCGCGGAAGTCTGAGAAATGGATTGCCCCGCCCCCAGAGGAGATAGCTCGCATACGCCGTGAAGCCGGCACTGGTGACGACATTAACAGTTCCGAGACTGCCGCGGCCCAGGGGCTTGAGCAGAACCATGCTGTTAAGTCGACGAATGAACATTCTGAGCATGTGTAAATACTCGATGATCAGGTCATCATGCTTATCTAAATTGATACATACATTGGTTGAAACCGATTTTGTCAGAGACAGGATGGTCTATCCGAGCGCAATGTGTATATACATCCCACAAATATTTTTAATATCATCACAAGAGTCTATCTAAACAAGTCGTCTTTTGTTTCAATGCTTATATTTCACGATTGATATTCATATTAGGGTGACTTTTACGCGTGGGGCGCCCCATGGAGCCGCTGGTTGGCGTGCCAAGAGTACCTGACAAGAGCGCATTTTACTGGGCAGAGGACAGTACGTTGTAGCTGCCTGGCGCTCCGTTTTGCATACAAATGTTGAAGTATTGGTATGGAAGCCTCCAAGACTGGAGGTTCTGGCATCCGAAATTGGAGTCCTCCATACCACGCTTGCCCTACAGGGCGGATACCTTCACATGAACCTTATCCCACGAAATCTGGACGAGATCATCGATTAAGGCCATTTTTACAGCGCACAGCACATTATTAAGGTAATAGAAGTGCGAACCCAAACAAGACGGCTAAGTAAATGTTATTAACACCAATATCTCTATACAGAATATCTTCAAGGTGGAAGAAAATGAATACAATTTATATAGTTACTATTAATAGAAGAAAATAACTATAGCGCGTGGTGTGGCGGGAAAACGGAAGATAACGGTTAATTTTAGTTTTGAAGTGGTGGCTAACGGTCGCAGTATCCCATATTATACGGACAAATGTTGAGAGGATAGACGCCCCATCAATCTTTTTAGGGATAGGAATGCCTAGAGCCAATTAAAACCAACCATTAATTCTAGCCCCAACATAATCGACCAGGACTGGATCAAGCTATCCCTTAACCCCAAGAGATGAATGACAGACATATGGGCGTGTTGTCATTAACGTCCCAGAATCCGAGAAGCGACGAAAGGCGTCCACCTGTTAGTGAGGGCTACCACCTCCATAATTCATACAGCCGTGTCCCTGAAATACGGGCTGGGACTAATTAATGTCCAACGCCTAGGTAAGCCTGACGAGTGGGAAGAGAGGCTGATCCGTTGTTGAGAAGCCCCTGAGGCGTACTTTCATGGATACTAGCGCGTAGGCAATAATATGGTTCACGATTCCTGGATACAGAGTGAAACTTGAAATTGGAGAAATTGCTATTATAAGCCAGCTCATCCTTTCACATATTTGATATAGAGTTAAAAAGTCGCATATTAACATACACTGCGTGGCCCCCATGGCTGATATTGTGCATAGATATAATTACATGGTAGAGAGTTGTCTCACAGTAGCTTTCGGGATGTTGTTGAATAAAAAATAAAAAGGTTAGTGTTGTCCAGAAGCCAAATGAGCAGCCCGGATAGATGTCTGATACCTACTAGCAGTTCATAACGGTAATGGCCTTAAAGTTGTTTCGAATACGACAGATTAAAATGAGTCGATTGCGGGTTTCTCGTTCGAAATTTTTTTTCCGTCGGATGCTTCTAATCTGGCGTATACCGGTGTCATTGACATGCTGCTATCATGATCCATTTCAATCAAGACTCTTCGCTGTTCTTTCGTATCCGTTGGGGAAAAGGAATCGAAGCCACATTCGACAGTTTCTTTTGGGGGGGGTTCGATGTATTATACACGAGTTGTTCATCGTAAGTTCTCAAGATCCGAAAACAACATCCTTCTCAAACAGTTTCGTAGCTACCCCACTTCAGCGTGATGATGATGATGATGATGAACTTGACTAATACATACCCCAAAGACGTGCAAGAAGGCATATGCTCCCTAGCTCACGACGTCACCCAGCGATCCGCCCGGAAGCTCCTCCACGAAGTCGGCTTGGAGCGCGTCAACGCCGCCTTCGACATCATGCTGAGATGATCCTGCGAGGGCACGGGCGACCCGAATCGGGGATACCACAACTGCCCGACAACTCAGCTGTCGCTGTTCCAGATCCACCTCGTTGCCGGGCTCAAGCAATACAGCAGCGACATCTCGGGCCATGGGCAGGGCGATCGGGAGGCGAAGACGGGAGGCGCTGCTTGATGGGCGGATGGGGGGATCTTGTGGACCAGTACCCGGATGTTGGATTGATGGTTATTAATAGACGGCTTTTTGTAACCCCCGCCCCCTCGGACTTTTCGGCGGGAAGTATTAATACCTATTGTACGATGTCTACCATTTATGCTGGGTTATATCCCGGCTGCGTGGCTTGGAATTTCACGGGGATTGTCACCACGAAGATAGTTTTCAGTGTGCTAAAGCCGCAATGGGTAGGTAGGTAGACTAAGCCCAGCTCCCGGGAAAAGGGGGGGACTGTTTACTTCCTGGTGGCGGTACTTTTTCTATGATTAATAATTACAGAAGTAGGTGCCAGCTTGGGCGCCATGATGCCATGGGCCTTTAACCTATACAGTCAATAAAAACACATCACCACTCGCCACCTGCCTGCCTCCCTCCCTACGAACGAACAGCTCGCCGAGAGGGGGGGCTGAAGCTCTTCCGTTCCTTCACTTACACAAGAGGGACGTAGTACCTGAGCTTATTCTCTGGGTCCCACTGGGCCTTGAGCTTCCGCAGCTTCTCCAGGCGCCAGTCCTCCCAGCCGTAGACGGCGCGCAAGTCCTCGTCGCCGTTGGCGTAGTTGACGTAGGCGTGCAGGTGGAGCGGGTCGTTGCTGGCGTCGAGCAGGATCCGGCGCAGCTCGCGGCCGTAGGCGTCGGCGAGGGGGTCGATGCGCGGGTCCGGCGCGTACTGGACGTACGAGGTGACGAGGAGCTTGTCAGCGCGGTGGGGGAAGGCGGTGCTCCGCTCGTCAACGGCCTGCACGGCCTGCGTCGAGTAGCCCTCGAGCAGGAAGAAGGAGCCGGCGATCTCGGGGATGTCCTGGAAGCTCTGGTCGATGTAGTCGAAGACGCGCCGCACCGCCGGCACGTCGAACGTCTTGAGCCCGATCGGGAACCGCAGCGAGGTCAGCCCGTACGCGCACCCGGGCCCGTCGCTATCCTGGAAGGTGAGGGCGGCGAGCTCGTGCGTCGTGGCCGTGCCGGCCTGGATCATGATAGACTCGATGTCGTGCAGGGGCTTGGCATACTCGCGGGCCTCAGCCTCGGGCCCGTCGTAGATGATGCCGTACCACAGGATAGGCTGGCACAAAAGTCAGTATACGGGAAGTTGGTTGCGATTGTTTTACAGTATAGAAGTCGGAGTTTCACTTACGTGGTCAAGGTTGAGTACCGCAGGCCTGATAATATAACTCCAGTGGATGGCATGTGCCGGCTGGGTCTTCTGCATTTCGTTGTGAAGGGTGTAGAGGGCCTCGAGCTTGTCCCCAGTGAACATGAATATCTCGTAAGACCATTTCGCAGCCTCGGGGTTGGCATCGTATATGCGGTACTCCCACTCGGCCACAAGACCAAAGTTGTGGCCGGCGCCCCGGATGGCCCAGAAGAGGTCCGGGTGCGAGTCTTTGGATACCGTCACCACTTCGCCGCTGCCGAGGATGAGCCTCGCCGATATAACCTGGTCGGCGGCAAGGCCGTATTCACCCTGCAGCCAACCATGACCGCCACCAAGAATGGGCGCGGACATTCCCACGCATTCGCAGATTCCGGTGACTGGGGGCCGCGATCAGAACAAAAGACGGCCCGTCACACGTGCGCGGGCCTAGCCAGCGGAGGGCGGGGATGCTGGCTCACCTGTACGTTTGCCAACTGCCTCAAGGGCCGCGACGACTTGCTTGACGGTTGCACCGCCTCCAATCTTGGCCGACTTGCCGTCAGCGGCCACGTCGACGTAACTCATCTTGCGGAAGTCGATCTGGAGAGCATTCTGCGCGAGGCCCATGGCCTCGGTCGCGCCGTGCCCTCCGGCTCTTCCGAAGAAGGCCATGTTGTGCTCGTTGGCATAGCGGACCTGGCGGTTGAGGAGACAGACCTTTAGTTAGTAGCCATAGATAGGTAGATAGAGAATAACACTAGCGTTCCGGTGGTCTAATTATGGTGATCGGCTTACCGACTGCTGGATGTCGCCCTCGGTCGCGACCTGGACCACGGCCGCGACGGTAGGTGCATGGTATTCCCTCCACCGGCTGGTGAGGTTGGCGAATTGCTCGCTGCAAGGACCGACGACGTCGGCAGTGGGCGAGAGCCGCGCCTTGAGCTCTTGGGCGATTGACAGACTCATGGTTTGGCTGACGAGGAGTGATGCTACGATGGCGAGTTTTGTGATGGTGATAGGCGAGCTTATTTATAGTAATTATATTTAAAACTATGTTTTATTTTAAAAATGTTTTATTTATTTATATCATAATACGTAGCCTTGAAATTAACAGGGCTAGGTATTTTAAACTAGAAACAAATAAATGCTAGCTTAAAACCTATAATCTATTCACTCAACAAGCTTTGCACACAGGGTTTGGTTTGAACGCATATATTGGGGGAGCATGAGCCTTTACTCGGGGCCTGGTTGGTGCGCTATCATCGCCGAGAGCTGTCGTAGCCGGCCACCGACTAGGTCTCAAGGCTAAATGGAGGCATAAAAAACTACCGACCACGACCAAAAACCACCCCCTTCGTGGGAGGTGGAAAAGTGAGGTGAGGAGGAAAATCCCTCGCCCGGATCCCTCGCGCGAAAGGCCCCTTATATCCGTGCGGGTGCGAGGCCTGTTGGGTAATAGAACCACTTAATATATTGATACGGACCCACTAAGGCCACTATATATGTGCTTAGTTAATATTTATTTACTTGTATAGGATGTCACTCACTACCACGGAATGAATGGAGGAGCATGGTGAAATGGTGAGTGAGTTCTTCATCCACTTTTAACATGGCAGTTTGATGGGGGAAAAAAAAAAGATTTCCGAAAGCCGGGATCGGACCCGGGTTTCCCACCCCCGAAGGCACGGTTTCGCGCTGGCGGCTAATACGCCGCGTGTCAAAGGGCGTGCTACCACTGCACCACTTTGGGTTTCGTTGGGAATCCACCCAGCTATTCTAATATATAACCCAATCTTCTTCCCTATAAACTAAAGGAGAATTGGAAATTACAACAGGTAGGCAGGTACCTAGCAGCCCAAACGTCCACATTATATATAAGCCCGTGGCAGAGAATAAAGAATGCCAATATATTAGACCGGTTAACCTAAAATAAAACAACTGTGACATGGACTCAGGCTTGGAACAGAAGTTCATATTTAGCTAATAATTCTCTTTGGATCTCAAGGGTCCTTGCCCCTCTCTAGTACAGCCCGGGTCCTTTGCCCTCTATATATAATCTATTGCCCTAGGTCCAATATTGGCCTTTGGGTTATTTCTGGCCTCGAAGAAGTGCATAGCCTAACCAAACGCGATGAGGGCAAAGTATACCGTGTACCCGAAAAAGATCGTCCAGCATGTATACGTCAGCAGCAGGATTGCGAGCGCCACGGCCGCGGCAAACAGGATGTGCAGGAAGAACTTCGGTTCGAGATGGAGTCGGCGTCGAAGAGCGTTGTTGTATCTCGTAATTATTAGTGAATTGGCCCGGGCTGTAGTAGGTAACCGGGCCTAGCCTAGGAGGTAAGTCTGGGCTATACGCATCCAAAGCTAAAGGTAATCACTAGAATTTATGGGGGATGAGACGATCATAAAGAATAGAACGCAATATATGAAATGAAACGCATCGATAGCTAATGAATGAAGCAAAAGAGATGTAGGTGGCTAGGTCTGGTAATACACTTAGAGGAAAATCACCAGCCTACCTAAGTAGCCCCCCTATTTCCCACCCTCCTATTGGTCAGATTGCCTTACGTAATACAACCATACTGCTTCATTAGTAGTATTTTATCTTAGCAAATGCTTGCCAATGAAGCCAGTAGCTCCGGTTAGCACGATCATCAGACCTTTGGTGTCATCTGGAGGTCCTTTGCGGGAAATGAGTAGGTTATATTGTGGCTGAGGAAGTCCGTCAATCATGCTAGCAATTTCGAGATCCCAGTCCATCACCTGTACCCTGGAAGATACTGTCCAGTGTACCTGGATGAACTATGAAATCACCAGTCATTTTTGGCGTCGTTATTACTGTCACAAGGGCTTGTATCAAGCGCTTGAGATGTGTTCAGATTATTAACTAATGATCATCTATGCGATAAAGGGGTCTGTGGATCTCTAGTTCTCCTATTCAGCCAGGCGGGCGATCCAGGCTATATATGCGAATAGCTTCACCTGGGCCAGCAGCCTGGCTTCCCTTGCCCTCGCGCCCTCGTATTGCTGTCTCGGATAGATCAGGACATACGGGAGGCAACGGGAAGCCTTTCGAAATCCATAGGCTGTGCTACCCGATCATATGATTATTTACAGACTCACGAAGTGTGACATCGACGTAAATAGCATCCCGAGCATTTCCTTTTCGATTTACTCTCGTGGATGCTGAGCAAGACTGTTGACGGTAAAATCCAATATGAGATGGAGGCTAACCTTACAGAACCCCTACAAGCTTGAGAAGGTGATCTGGATTGCCAGGCACGCTGTCTCCGGCTTTCCTGGTCGGGTTTGAAGCTGAAGCCCCTTCCTAGAACAACCCCTTCTTGCTACCGGCCGCAATCCGATTTTTGTCCCGTTTTCTCCCGTCCAGAACACGGCAGTGGTCGCCGTAGCCAAGGCTACCGCGGCCGCTAGCATAGTTTCTGTTGAGTTATGAGTAGTAGGTTGATGTACCGTATATTGTTAAGCATAAGGAACTAAGTCTAGGTACAGTGCGATGCGGTGGTACTTCTACTTATATAGAAGATGTGTGTGGGGCGAAGTACCCAGCCACTAGATTTACCAGCCTCTCTGATTTCAACAGTTTCCGGGATCCTATTCTACGGTCCTGTTCAAAACACGCTCGCCGTGGTGATTATAGGGTTCTCAGTCTTCGTAGTGGGAGATAGACGTGCTATGAGCGTTACTGTCGACTTGAGCTTCATCTGCGTTAAGGATATCCTACTCCATTTCTGTGAAACCATTATCATGCTCCCTTAGAAAGTAGGTGGGGACGGGTTACATGCCGCTGAAGCATTCTTGGTCGAGTAGCTGTGAGGACGGCAACCTTTTCAGCTAGAAACGCATGACGAGATATGAATGGGAAATGCAAAGATAAATTGGCGGGAACGAGGCGACTTACCCGAAATAAGGCGGTTGGTTTCCTATTCGTCGTTGATTTCTCTCCTTAAGCCACCATAGTAACCCTTCCCGAACAATGATGAAGTTTACTTGCTCATTCAACTAGTTGCTGTTCGACATTATGGTTATGCCAAGCTGATGTGTCAAGGCAGTTGCGGCATCCTTCAATGATAAAACCTGGGGTAATGGCCGTGCTCTCACTCATTAAGGTCACAGGCGGTTGCAGCGAAGTGAGTCTAGAAAACGACGAAGGCCTTGGTCGGGCATTGTCAGCTACGTAGGCGGGATATCTTCCTAGAAAACCGTGGTTGATGGCTAACAGAGTCTGAATTATGAGAGTAGGTTGAATATAACGATAACGTAACAATTTCTCGTGACCCTATGTTGTAAGGATCCAGGAGATGTCAAATCAAATAAATGCCACCCATTCGCTATAGCTCATGCAAGCTCATCCCGAAACGTAGAGCAAGCACAAAATGATGGTAAAGGCGAGATAAATGAGAGGGGTGACGACGTTGGAGTCGGACCTGATACGCCAGTTCACGGCTTGCATACTTACATAGTACGTAATGCGGTTATGCTTCACATGTAGAAAACAGGGAGGATTTTCGAAGGTGCTGCGGAAATGCGAGTTTCTCCTTTTCCACACTTTCTTTTTATTTGGTCGCAACCACCTTCAAAGCCGTCTAATATCACGAATGGTTCGGCGCACAGCGACCACAAATTCCACTGCAGCAATGGGGATGGGGAGGCGGGGAAACCAAAGACGACTGGCAACCCTCTTCTCCGGCCAGCCACACCGACTCTGGTACGACTCATTAGTAAATGCAGATTGCCTACCTAGGTAGTCTGCAGGATGCCACACAACGTAACTGGATGCCGTAATATCTGAGATGGCATAATCCATCGAGATACGTAATACATTAGCGGGTCCTCTATGGTCATTTCACGATGCAAATAGCAGTCACAATGGGTACGAAGTAGTTTTCGGTCAGCGCCCAATTACCGCACCGTTATACTACCGTGCCATACGAGTTGAACATGTGTATACTAATGTTGTTGGGTTCTCATCACGGATCTACATCGCCAACATCCTCGCCTTTCAGACGCGAGCAATCCCACAGAACTCGCGATAATACATATCAGCTTAGCAAAAGGGCGTTCTGAAGGGATTAACGTATGGTATCGTTAATTTTCAGTACGTATAAGCACGCTAGTTATATCAAGTATGTAGCCTAAGTTGCTATAGAATTACCAACAGTATTATAGCATTAGCTCGTGCGGCTCGTGATCAGCGCCAAGTTTCGCATTTGCTTAAGTACTTACTTATGTAGCTAATGGTGCCTGACTTTAGCGCTGCGTTAATAACTACCGGCGGTGCTGCACTGTTAATCTCCAAAACCTTAAAACGAGCGAACATGGGGGGGTAGCATTCCCGAATTCAGCTGGAGATCGTCTATGCGAGTGTGGGGGAGGAAATTTGACTCTTCTATTGACATTCCCATCGCCATCGTTACACTACATACCTTATTACGAGATACACACTGGCGGTATGGTGATTTTTGGGGCTTGTGCTCTTGGCAAAAGAACTCTTGTAGATATTAAGTTACTCTTCAATACAATATCCCCCTGTGAATACGGGTCCGTACCACGCCAAGGTTAGCTAATGATACACGTACACTACCTACATGTCTATATAGAACTATACGGGGTGCTGGGGCTTGGTACTACATTATATAATCTACCATCTCAAGGACGTTTTTCATTAAAGGGAATCGTTGTTCTCGAGCGACCCGTTTGTCCCATCACCTCTGCTATCAATAAACACAGGGTTCCTACCTCTCAGACATGTATGATCATGTGTAGCCAAAACCAAATCAGCATCAACCACGACAAAGGCTTAAACAGGAACTTACCAATAGCAAGGTGAAAACAAGTGACCCGGTATTATAACCTAATGTTGCTGCAAGTGCCACTCCATCGGCTCAAGGGTGTCATGGGTAGAACCCATCTTGTCATATCTTGCCTGCACATGTATATATCCCATAATTTCTATTAGAGATATATTGACCTACCTTCACTACTAATTCTACTTACTAAACGTTCATGGTTTGCGAGTCTAGTGAGAGACACCAGCTGAGATCCCCTGACAGTCCCAGGTTAACAAGAACTTCTTTACAGCGAATCAGGATTCGAAGTAGAGGAGCTTAGGACGCTGTACAGGGATACTCGAGTCGAAACTCTGGCTCGGGACGCTCCGGTACAGCTCTTGGCGGTCCGTCCCGCTAGTAGATTCTGACTACAGTGCTTGGCCCCCTGACAGTTATCAAACTACCTGCATACCCTCAAAGTACTCTTCACGACGGCTTGTAGTTAACCTAGCTTAGAAGCAGGGCCCCATGCAGGCTATTCTTGCCTACAGACATCATACCATCCTAGTCTAGCGCATAGATTATTCATACAACATAACCCAATGTCACTACACGCCTTTAGAATTATATCGGTCAGGGCAGGTTACTAGTTCACTGACGAAACGTAAATAGTATACTGAACTGTTTGCTACTTTGGTTTCGTGAGTGATAATGCAAGAATTTCGTTGGACACAATATCAAACTGGTACACCTAGCTTAGCTATGACAAATGTAAACCGATAGGGAAAAACCTCAACTCCTGTTGCACGATGCGGATGTAAAGGATTAGTCTCCGGTTGGTTAACGTTTTTCGTGGAGGCAATTCTCCAAGATGAATATTCTGGTCGAGGTTGCTGATCTACGATACAATATTCGAAGGAGCTATACTATCACAATTAAGAGAAACAAGGATTCGCGAGGTGGTTTAACATGCTCATTACTCAGATGTGCCCAAACTTGTCGGTGGCCTCAATATGGGTCTGTAGACTTGTTATGGCGCGATGTAGATCTATTAACTATTCCAACCAAGGCTCAACCAAGGTTGACCGTTTATTCCATGTCGAACTAGAGAAGTCTAGACACCAAGCTTCGAGCTGAACACCTCTTAGCAATTACGTGGGTGTCCCCAACACGGACTACCGACTTCATCAGTTGTCGTCGATACACTACCATCTACTCAGTTGCGTGAACGAACTAGTGTTCTATGAGGCAGGAAACGAGTATATAAACCCTCGCAACAACCCGACCAAAGTGCCAGATTCTATCCTCATTACCACCAACAACAGCTTCCAGGCATCTACAGGACACTCCAGCAACTTCCACATCTTCGCTCCCATTCTTGACAACTCAGTCACACCACTCAACCCAACTATCAAAATGCTCTTCTCCAAGATCTTCTCCGGAATCGCCATGGCCGCCACGGCCATGGCCGCTGCCACTCCTCAGCAGATCGCTGGCGCCATCACCAGCGTCACCCAGAAGTCCCAAGCACTTCAGCCGCCTGCTCAGAGCATCACGATTCTTAACGCTATCCAAAAATTCGGTGTGCTCATCGACGGGTTCGAGGACATCATCAGCACCGCAAACGCGCTGATCCTCGAGCTCCCCGACACCCCCCCGATCCAAGCGGGCCCCGATGCCGATTTGGTCTTCAGCGCTTTCCGTGAAGTAAGTGTGACTGCTGCTCACTCCACTCTCTCCCCCTTTCTCTCTCGCCATGTAATTTCTTTTGCTACCCTGCTAACAACTCCCCCTTTCCAAGTTCGTCCGCGTCCACCAGACCCTCCTTAACATCCTCATCGGCAAAGCCGGTATCCTCACCGTGGTCCCGGTTGTCGGTGCGCCTGCTGCTGCCGCTCTTCGCGGCGTCGAGGGTGTCGTTGACGTGAGTAACATTTTGACTATTGAAGCTGCGAAGGAATGAACTGACGTGGAATCTAGTTCATTGCTATCAGCCTCATCAACCTTCTCCAGGACCACGTGGATGATGTCGCTTCTGACGCCAACTCTCTTACCAATACTCTCGAGCTTGCTATCCATAGCTACGACTCCCTCGGTAACTCCTTTGATTAGGATGGAGCTGTGAAACGTCGAGATCTGAAGAAAGTTGCTTATTCAATTCTTCGTACTTATTTCAACATGAGTGCTTATTTTAGGTAGTGGGCGGGGGACTAGTATATACTTCAACGATGCAATGATAGTGGCAGTTTTTACGTTCATTACTGAATAGTCTTGTTGATCATTGCGATTTTCGCAGGAGGTCTAAAATCTAAATTTAAAAAAAGCTTACGCTACCAAATGAGAAGTTCGGAGTACTCAATCTCATCACGTGATCAACTTTGTCAAATGGAACGTCGGGGTAACTAGAACAACGTGTTTTAGTATAGTAGATATAATTGATCGCGATTTTACAGCACAGTATCTTATAACGCCTCTCTCAGAATGTAAAGCTTGGAAACTGGATCCTCATTCGTAACTCTCATAGACATACCGCGGGTATTTGCGCTCTCGAAACTGTCAGAAGAGACAATCAAAATATAGCAGATTGTTCTTCCCTTTCGTAAGTTTTTGATCCAGCGAAAGGCTGCTGACTCACTGTAGCGGTGCAGCAGTCCCACCGGACCTACCTTCCTTGAACGCCCTCTCGTTGAAACACCGTATTAAAGAAAGCTGAACCGTCGAACCCCCGGGACACTCCGTATTACTGTTTTCTCACATCTTCTTTGAGTGCTACGATTGAATTGAGGATAATATTGTCCTCAGTACTCTCCTTGTCCATGGCCTATATAAAACATAAATCAGTCAATCAAATCGAGCGTTGCAAGAGCAACAGTAGTAAACTTACAAAGTAGGAGACGCGCACAGCCTGAAACCGGACATCCTCTGGTGCGATCGGTCCGTCCTCTGCTATTTCTCTTTTGGGCCAAGGAGCCTGGCGTCTCACCTCTTCGAACCCGGAGTTGACGAGCGCATTCGAATAAATCGTCTCGCTATCGGGATTGATATCGGCTAAAAAGCCCCCTTCGACTGCGGTTGGGTTTGCCGACTTAAAAAGAGGTTTGTATACTCTGGCTGTAACTAAACGTGATCCTTGAGGCACCCAATGGATATACGCTTTCGGTTTTTGACCTGTCGTATCCAACGAGGCTGTTATCTCTGTAACTCGGCCAGTAGTCTCATCCTCGACGAAAGATTCGGCTTTAATCGGGTACGGGACTTGAAGCAACCCCACTGATGTACCAGGAGAGAGGCGAAAGAAGTCTTCGTGAGATGTTTTACGAAAGTCGGAACGGTCAATATATATCGTCTGTGTCAACTTGACTTTGTATGAGCCCATCGTAGGGTCCTTGGACAAGGGCATTGCGAGCTCTTCTCCTTCAAGGGAACCGATGTCTTGAATAATGACAGGGATTGGGTCGAGCACGAGCAAGAGGCGAGGGACGGACGTCTCCAGGTAACGGCGAACCGACTGCTCAAAACGTGTGATTTGAATAAGACTCAAAGCCGTCGTTACGCCGAGCTCATTGATGAAGGACAGAATGGCGCCGGGGGGTATTCCGCGGCGGCGAATGGCTATCAAGGTGTACAGACGGGGATCGTCCCAGCCACGTACAATGCCCGACTCGACGAGTTTCTTGAGAGCTCTCTTGCTCATGATGGTGCCCTCGACGTTCAAACGGCCATATTCGCGCTGCATGGGTGCATAGACTTCCAGGGCGTTTATCAGCCAATCGTAGCTTTCTCGTGCCGTGATGAACTCAGTCGTGCATAGGCTATGGGTCACGCCCTCGATGCTGTCACAGAGGCAATGGGCGAAGTCGTAGGTGGGGTAGATAGACCATTCATCACGGGTACGAAAGTGTGGTGTGCGGTTCTTGGGTACTCGGTACGCCGCCAAGTCCCACATCTGGGGGTTGCCACTCCCCAGAATATCCTGTTTCATTCTCAGGACTGCGGTGCCCGGTTCGTATTTCCCGTCGCGCATGTCACGGAACTTTTGCAGGTTTGTCTCTACGTCTTGGTCGGCGTGGGAGCAGGAATACCGTGGCAGCTCTCCATTCTCGCCTCCGCGTTGCGTCTTGATCTCGGTATCGCTGCAGTGGCAGACGTAGGCGCTGCGCCGGCGGACCAGGTCCTCGGCGAGTTCGTATAAGCGTTGAAAGTTATCGCTGGAGTAAGTGACTCGAGCAGGCTTGAAGCCTAACCATGCAACCATATCCTCGATGGCGTGAAAGAACTCGGCCTCTTCAGCGTCGGGGTTTGTATCGTCAAATCGTAGGATGCACTCGCCGCCACGGAATCGAGCAAAGCCAAAGTTGACACAGATAGCTTTCGCGTGGCCCAGGTGGAGGAAGCCATTGGGTTCTGGGGGGAATCTCGTTCGTACGGTGGAAGAAGGCCGTTCGTTGAACACGTCTGCTAGGAAGCCGCGCTTGAACATGGCATCGACGTCGGCTTGCTGGGCTTGCTGGGCTTGACCCGTAGCGGCCTTTGGAGGGTTGGGCGTGGGGTTGGCTGTGGCCTTTGCAGCTTTCCGCGCCCTCTTCTGCTGTCGCTTCTTCAGTTCATTTTTCGACACCATCTCCCCCGTCTCCACGTCAAGCTGAAGCTTGGCAAGACCTTCGGTTGCGCTATCCATGGTGGTCGTGGTTCGTGGTTTGTGGGGGGGAATAAAAGTCGTCCCTCAAGCTTGGTGCCCAGTGGAAAGGGCCTGGTCAAGTGCGCGAAGGCACAATGTGTAAGCACAGGGTGTGGGTGTTGAGGGGTGTTGGTGTTTGTGCGACTCCCGAGGGCGGAGGGGTTGACTCATGAGGTTTTTGGAGGGGTAGCCCCTCCAATGGCCCTGGGAGAGCCCACAGGTTACCTGGTACCTGGTCCCTATCAGATTTTAATGTTGGTGGGGTGCGTCACTTGCAGCAAAGCGATCTTTTCAAGTACCGGGAAATAGTTATTGTCAGATGGAACCTTATTCATGTCCACGGGTCCTCATTCCATGCACCAAAATAGGTATGCACAGCTAAATCTAGTCTCACACAGCATACCTACTTACCTAGGTAGTTAAACATGACGACGAAAAACAACGTTATCCATGTCATTATTGTAATAAAATAAAAAAAGGGAAAAGAATAATAACATTCAATCCATCCACAAGAGACAACGCGCTATCCATTTCTCATTACAACTACTCTCACAAGCAAGGACCATCAACGTAGCCACATTCATCCCATTCACGAGAAACAAAAGTGCCCATGTTCATACGACAATTCCAATAAGACATATTCTTCTGTTACCAAAATCGGAAAGAATTCTGGAAAAGTATAGGCTTGAGCATCTAGTGGTCTTTGAGCATCGGTTGATAAGCGTCAACAGCTCCGATGAACTTCATTTGCTAGTAGCGTCGAGCATCTTGGAGATTCTGGGGCGTAGATTCGTAGTCGCACCCCCTAGTAATGCTAATCTGGGTAGTACGTAGGATCGACATCTGCGGGGTGTACGTCCTATGTGGATGTGAGAGACCCGATTCAACATGTCCGCCAAAGTTGGAGTGTGAATTGGCAGACGATGCACCTGTAGAGTTCCTCGGTCGCGAGAAAACAGGTGCTAGGAGTCTGAAGGGGTTCCTAGCGTCCTTGAAGGCTTTCGGAAGTATAGGCACGTAGAAAACTAGCATGTCACACACTGCTTCGGCTATGCTCCCGAGCACAACGTTAGCAATACCATAAGTTGCGTCGGCCCTTTTTAGGAATTCAATCGATGCATATAATCGATATGCCGCCGCGGTACAAGCACTATTCACGCATGTTAGATCATATCAAGTATTCCGTTACGCAAGAAGGCCCTGCGGGGATTACCGAATAGTGCGATTGTAAAGGTGGTGATTGGAGATATGTATCTGATCCCGATCGCAAATATGAAAGCTATTCCGATCTTCTTCCTAGTGTTTAGGTGTAGCCGCCAGATCATTCGTTGTGGCAGTAGCAAGATGAGGGTATTTGATACGAAGTTGTATGAAGCTGTAGCGATATCAATGACATCGTTACCGCTACAATTTCCAGGTAACGTTTTATCCCATAATTTAGCGTATAGCTTGCAGCTGAGGTTCGCAGATATAAGGATGATGGTGTAAAACACAACATTTGACCATAGTAGAATGTGGCATGTCCACTGTAGTCATAGTTAGTCTCGCCTACCAGTATGCCTAGAGACGTCTAAGTAACCACATAGCCCAGGTATAAAAACCAATACATTGCCCAATCGAGCTCGAGGATTCGTTGTACTCACGAAAAAGATATCTCGAGTTGCCCTTGGGACGAAAATACGCACCCATTCGAGAAGAATTGCAGTTTTGAATAGAACAATGCAGACACCATGGGGTTCAGAAGCGATATGAAACAGCTGGTTCATCAATATAACCAGATTTAATCCAAGAGTTCGTTGTCTTAGAACTCACATAAAAAATACCGGCCAAGTCTTTAACGCGAACGTTCCATTGGTGTACGAACAATCCAAACTGCTGCAATGAATAGCACCTATTATTTTATTAGCTCTCTAGTGCAAGTGTTGTATATGAGACTTGGGGGAACTTGTATTTACAAAGCCTACGAATGCAAAGACTGTGTTATCAAGTTAGTTAGATGGCGGCCGAAAATCTACTCGCTGTTGGAAAAGAAATTAGACTTACAGTCTTCTAGGTAAATCCTTTTGTCATAGAACAACTTGACGTATCCTGCTAATGTAAAGGCTGACGTAGCCACGAGCAGTAAGAACGTTGTGATAATCAAACATAAGACGTTGCCATTCGGAGGATTGCCAAGATTAGGAACGACACCGGCTGGCGGAGCGAGGGCAGGGCCATTGAGAATGGCCTGTTGTTGGGCTGGTGGGAGAGAATGTAGTTGGTCTAGAGACATGTGGACAAATCAGTAACTATCATGGAATAGTCTTCGCGTAAAAGAAAATCCACAGTAGGAGAGAGATGACAACAGTTTCAGTGTCGAAGATCGTGACGCTTCTTTTGTATTATCACCTTCTATCTTTATGCATGCACACCGGGACTATGGACATCTTATGTGCTTATGGGGCGTTACATCTGCCCTCTACTTGGCGGCGGGGCTCGGCTCGTGTAGGGAATACAGATTGTATAGGTATGTAAAGGTCATCCCCCAATGCTACATGCTACATCGTATTTAGGCCTCATAGGATCAATTTTGAGGTTGTTAACTGGTCATTAATAGACTTACCACCTCGCCGCCCCCATGTGTGAGATATGATGCTATCCTAAAGTATACCAAATTCAGGATCATAAATGCACAAGACACAGGACTCGACAGGATACACACACCTTGTCATTTCTACTTGGGCGTACATAGTCACCTTAGTCATATAGGTGTTAGTCTGCCAACTTACTCCCGTCTCAGTATTTAGCTAATTCCTCGATTTTCCCTCAGTTAATTGACGTCTTCGTTCTAAGATCAAGATATTCCCCTTGGTCCCCACCGTAAAATCTCATAGAAATGCATAGCAATAACTAGGTCTCCAAGAGTGCGGCTAACGAAGATGAATTTAGGTGTGGGTTGTATTGCCCCAGTTGAACAGCAGTGTGCCGCCGACGTCAGGCCGCTAAGTCAACCGACAACGAAACAGGGCCGCATTTAGGGTATTCCAACAAATATAACAGCAGGTGGTAGTTTAAATAACCGCATGCAGGCTATGGGGGCGCATTGGAGGGCGAAAAGCACCTCGTAGTAGGGGAGGTAAGAAGTAGGAAGTTCATATATTTTTAAGGCAGGCTCTGGCCAACTCAATACCACTCTTTTTGCATCTCCTAGTTTACACGGCGACACGGAAGAAGCTGCAGGCAGCGATCATATCTTTTGCATGCAAAAATGGGTGTCATCTACATTTGACGTCGGGGACAACATACTACACATATTCGGATCTCGACTCTCGGGTTGTTTGGCATTTTCCCATGCGTAAAAGTTATTTTGACGCCAGCACCTCACAATGCTACGTCCCCGAGTGTCGACCCATCGCTAGGGCGTGGAATCCACACGAAAATGTACTTATCCTCATCCAACATGTCTCCCGTATTATCACCTCCATTATTAACACCATTATATTCCGGTCCAAATATCTCGTCCTCTCGTACCGTAGTGGCGTCTAGGAGTAAGTCGTATCCCAGGCTCCTCTCTCGCTGGAGCAAAGGAAGGAAATCAGACAGCGTGGCCCATCGAGTATACCCCCAATAAGCCAAATATCCCCGGTTCAAGATACGGCAAAGCCATAAAGGAAATGAAGTAAAGTAATCGGGATACCGAGTTAGGCGGACAATTAACCAGCCTTATTCTAAGGACGCAAGACATTGCTCCCTAGTAATGGCGTGTCCACGCCGATGTCGTGGTTTATAGAGGCGGATAAATTCTCCCATGTAGTTCAATGTATCCTCGATACCATAAAGGACCAACACCAGGTTCCGCCCAAGCAGACCGTAAGCCGCGTAGCAAGCCAAGGTGGTACATTGCGGACATTCGGATCGGGAGGGAGCCCTCAGGAAGGACAAGCAGATGCAACGAGTACCGAATACCCACGCATTAACAAATGCCCAAATGATAATATTGAAAAGATCTTTCTGGTGTCCATGTATGGCTTGTGGAGAAGGGTAGTACTCCGTAAACACAGATTTAATGATCGATAAAACCGGCGTAAATAGTACTAAGTTGGTAAGTACTATTAGAGAAGGGATTGTTGTTATTATATAATAGAGACACGGTATAGTTGGTGTGATATGGGGCTGATAACCGTGGTCGTGGGGCGTAGGTCCGGGAATGCTTCTAGTTTCCTTAAAAAGTATAAGATCATCCGATAGAAACAGAGATTAGAATATTGTATATACAGTCGGCCGTATTCTGATACTGAGCAATGTGGCGGTACGGAGTGTAGAGCGGTCCATGGACACGCCTCTTGCTGTTGACTCTTGGATGCTCATGATCGTCTATAAAATAAAATGTATGTATAAAGGGGAAGAAAGTTCAGGGAAGTATGGCAGAAAGGGTTTGTGGATTTCCAACGCGAGTAGGTAGTCTTATAGTCAGAGAAATGTAGTCATATGCCGAATAGACAATTTTTATTCAAGTTTACCATTTAGGTTCTCCATCGGCCCGTGGATGCTCGGACCATTAGGACTCTAAGTATAGCGTGATATTAAGTTCCGAGTGGCAAGGCTTAAGGCAGATAAATCGTGACCAGGGGTTTCTAATATTACGTACCTAGTTACTAAAAACAACCATGCACCTAGTTGATTTGAACGCCTTTGACCATCCAATGGTCTTATTAAAAACGGGCCATCTAGCTGTCTGGGGCACCGTATGTGTAGCTACCGTTAAACTACTAACCTGGCGCACAGCCATAAGCCCCTCCCGAGGGGATTGAGCAACTGAAGCGCAGCGAACGGGGAGAAAGGGCGCCGGTATATATATATCGCTCAGATGTAAGCTATGCAAGTGGCCTGATAGACGTGCGGTGCTCACATGTAAGCCATTATTTGCTTCCCTGGTGCCGGCCGTCACTATGTGACAACTATCGACTTGTTTTCATTGGACATTGGGGTTTAAACCGGGAATTTGCGACTTACGCTGCCTTAAATACGTATTTTCTACAGAGTATATCTCCCGGGTGCAAGTCTTGGTTCAGCCTGTCATTTGTTTCCGGGGTCTCCTAGCGGCGCCCGAATGGTGTCAGTTCGGCCAGCTAGGTGGATCGAAGGTCCACGTGAAGACAGAGAGTGAGCTACAGCAGCAGAATAGCGGTCCTGGCAAGGAATGGCATCCCGACAGAGAGAAAGGCGCCCGAAGCATTGCCGTTTATATTTGGGGCGGGGGTTATTTACACGGTATCCAGTTCGAAATGGAAAATGTTAAGAGCTCCCCAAAAGGTAAGGCAGGAGGAGAGCCTGGTGTTTCTTTCAGAACCAGTGCCGCAAGTGAAGGTAGATCTTCGATCCACGATCTCACACGGAACTTAGAACATGGTAAAGAGAAAGGAAAGTCTATCGAAGGGAAGGGATCGTGGGCTTAAAGTTTGTTATACGTAAGAGTACCTAATGGCTTCGGAAGCGACACACCGGCCTCCAAAAAGTGCGTCTACGTAAGTAGGTATCCTAGATAAACTCATCTTCTCGGAATAGCCGGCCAAACTATAATTCACATTAAATACTAAAGTGGGACGAGTGGTAGCACCATAATAATAATAAGAGGATGACTAAGGGGGACATATGAATTTCTAGGAACTTGAATTGCGCTCAAGGAGACGAGACAGGAGTAGATGATATCAGCGGCTGAACGGGTAGGTAGGTAGTTAGGTACCTAGGTAGTCTAGGAGGGTTGGTGACCTTAGGTATCACCCTGACGGAGTGGGACAAATAGGAAAGAAATCCCGGACCTTCCACGGTTCCGGAATGACTGTAGTACCCATATAACCGGAGACAGAGAACTACACGATGTCCCCGTGCCGCTGACTCCGAGAGGTCCGATGTTGCTTTGGGATCACCCCCAATCCGGTAATATCCCAAGCACACGTCACAAGCAAGATTGCATCACGGCTGATCATTTCGCGATAACACCGGAGTAGCTTCAGTTCAAAAACTCAGCATCTTTTAAACTTTATTTTATTTTATTTTCCATCAGATTATCCCATTTTCAAGGGCATAAAGACATTACTTAAGACCCGACCATTGCAATGCTATAGATACTTTCGTCCTCACACGTGCCTCTATCATGCGCCATGCTTATGCCACGTCCCGAACCGTCGGGAGACCCCATCTCTACCTCTACCAACCTCGTATATCATTCCACATTGAAATCTTTGACTCCGCGGAGATGTAGCCAGGGAGGAGAGCAAAACGTATCACCTCTGCCGCAACGATGTGGCCGACGCAAGCCTCGCGATATTGGGTGAAAAAGAACAATCTGGCAACCAGCAAAAGCCTCATCACCATGCTCTGACATAATCGCAGACAACATGGCATTCGTCTTTACTCGTGTGAATGTTTCTTCGACCCATGCCATGTCGGATATCTTCTACCCTGCTTTTCCCGTATCCCTAACCTATCAAAACGCCCGCCTGTTCGAAACAACACATAGAGCAGAAGTTGAGAAGGGATTTGTCGTCAAGACCAAGTAGAAATCGCCGGGATATTATCAAGTCGTACGGTCAAGTGGGGAAATGTATCAAATATACACGCGTAAAAGGCGAAAGAGAACAAGTAGTTGCACCGTGGATAACAACGAATCGACCAAAATGGATGGATTACATGATAATGGCGGGTATATCGACGTTAGCCTTGATGCTCTTATGGGGGAGAATACTTCCGCCGTTGACGTAGATCTCATCGCCGATAGTCACATCGTCGCCCAGCACGGTAACGTTCTCGAGACGCGCCCATTTGCCGACCGTGCTGTTCCAGCCAACAATGGTACTCTTGATCCACGCGTGATCCTTGACCTTGGAACCGGGCAGAATAGTGCAACGCTGAAGACGAACACCATCGCCGATAACGCAGTTCTTGCCGATGACGACGTTGGGGCCAATACGGCAGTTTTTGCCAATCCGAGCAGTCTCGTCAATCATGACGTTGCCTCCATGGACGTAGCTCTCACTTGGCGAGACGAGAAGCTCGGGTTTCTTCTTGGCGAGTGAGGATAGGTAAAGACAAGTACCTGTCAAGAAGTCCTTGGGTTGACCGACATCCATCCAGAAACCTTCTAGATCGAACGAGTGCAGCTTGCCATCGCGAACAATGGCGGGGAAAGTCTCCTGCTCGATAGACGTAGGGCGGTTCTTCTCGATACGGCTGAGAACGGAGGGGTTGAGGATGTAAAGACCGGCGTTGATACGGTTGCCGACGAACTCGACGGGCTTCTCGACGAACCGATCGATACGCGAGGGATGGTTCGGCTTGTGGACAACGACACCGTACTTGGAGGGCTCCTCGACCTTGGTTACGACAATGGTGCCCTCATCTCCGTGCGCCTTGTGGAACTCGACTAGCTGCTTGAAAGGGAATTCGCATGTGACATCGGAGTTGAGCACAAAGAAGGGCGAGTTGTCCTTAGCAAGAATCTCTTCTGCCAGCTTCAGGGGCCCAGCGGTGCCAAGCGGCTCGGGCTCGAGAGAGAAATGAATCTTGAGGCCGAGTTGATCCTCATACTATGCACGCAGCGGATAAGCGATGGGGCCAGAGGCAAATGCAGGTCTCTC
Organism: Xylaria longipes; assembly: GCA_025201785.1. Classification (NCBI taxonomy): domain Eukaryota; kingdom Fungi; phylum Ascomycota; class Sordariomycetes; order Xylariales; family Xylariaceae; genus Xylaria; species Xylaria longipes. The sequence continues at coordinate 27,426 of MU619731.1, forward strand.
GCAGCGCTTGTCTCGGATACTAACCTCTTTCAAGACACGCTCCATGATCTCGGGGCGGTAGTTCACAGCAAGAACAACGTCGGTAACACCGACGGCCGCCAGGGCTTCGATCTGGTGTAGAATCATGGGCTTGTTGGCGAATTCGACGAGGGGTTTGGGCATCGTCAGAGTCTACGGGCGAGATGAAGTCGTCAGCAGCTGTAGCGATTCATCCGAAGTATAGGCTGTAGTAGCGCTCGAGCTCGAAGTTGGTGACTGTGAATTCACATACCAGAGGGCGTAGGCGGGTGCCAAAGCCACCGACGAGAATGAGAGCTGTGCAAACATGGTTAGTGAATTGGCCACGTCGATGGAAGACCAGAATGCTGGGCTTCGGCTCGCTTACCCTTCATGTTGAATTAGGTTGATTAACTGAAATGCTTAACGAGTGGCGGAGATGTTCGACACGGCGGGCTTTTATCACGCTGTATCGAGCTGGCGATTAGGCTGACGAGGGGTTGAGCTGGACTGGACGGCGACGATAGTAACGGAAGAAGAGAGTAATTGGCGGTGTGGCCGAGAAGCGAGAGAAGATATACTCGCGGAATTGCGAAATTTAGGTGGTTCAGGGGTTATTAGGGACAGAGTTTATTGCCGCGAAAGCTTGATGAGACGACCAGGTAGATGATTCGCAGATGGCGGTCTGGGGGAGGGACCGTAGAAAGTAGGTTTCTATATTTGGAGGTGGTGGAGGACAGGCGGAGAGGACTACCTAGTCCAGCGATTGCAACGAAGTCAAAAACCCGGCTGTCTTTGAGTGTGCTTGTTTGTCTGTATAGCTGGTTTGTAAATGTATAGTGGGAGAGAGGGATCGGGGGACAAGAGGCTGTAGTGGTATTAGTAGCCCCTTTGATTGTGAGCCAGACCGACACGAGATAGATCAGATGGTTTGGCAAATTGCAGTGCATGCGTAACCTGTACCTGGGCCAGACTGGGCTAGCTGTCCAACAGCACCTTACGCTGCACAGGCCACACTGCACTCCCTGCTGCAGGCAGCGGAAGCCACCGATGGACGGTCACATCTCCCCCATACCATGGCCCGTCGCAAGCCTACGCCCCCCTAAGAAACTAGAGTTGGGTTTTCTGGGTTGCGCTTTGAGCGCCGGTGGGGTGGGGCCTCTGTGCCACCTCAAGCCACAACAAGCCCCTGTGTGGACAAAAGAGGAAATCCAACAGGGCCATGCAGCCAATCAGAGCCGCTTCGCAGACAAAGCTGTGTGATTCTTCTCCAGACTAATCCCTCGCAGGCCAATGCCATTCTGGACAGCTGACACGAGGTTCGGTACAAGACAAGCATTCGACGCCGTGCTCATTTCCTGCTCAGTGCATTCCTGGTCTAATTGCCTGTGTCTAATTACCTACGACCTACCGATCGAAATGCAATCTGTCCAAATCATTTAGGAGAGTCGAGTCAGTTGCTGTGTTTCCATCTCGTGACGCATTACAGTTATTGTTATTGATGAATCGGTTAGCTACTAGTGGATCCACCCATAGAAACCCACCTCGCTGCGCTTGGTGGGCGTCAAAAACCTGGCTCATGTCAAAAATCATGAAACAGTTAATTGACCAATCAGATCACGCGTACACCAATTTTTTTAACAACTTTAAAGTAGAATAACATAAACAATATTTATTATATAGTAAAAATAAATATATAATTATTTTTTTCTTTTTTTAAGCTATTTTTTAATTATATTTGTTTTATTTTTATATTTTATTTAAAAAAGTTAAATTTTTAGGTGTATGAGGTAAATTTTGACTTATTCCCTTTTGGGCTGGCCCATTAATTGTCCGTTTCCGGTAATCTGATTGGTTACGACCTGAGCCATATTTTTGACATGAGCCAGGTTTTTGACGCCCACCAAGCGCAGCGAGGTGGGTTTCTATGGGTGGATCCACTAGTAAGGGAACAAGCCCCTTTTACTCAACGCTCTTTAGAGTTCGTTCCCCGTGCCTCCCCCACCTCTGAATTTTGTTCATTAGCCTATCAGCACGCGGCTTGACACTTTAGAAACTCGTATTTGGCGCTCAAAAGTCTTGATTTGCCCCCCCACGACTATTTTTCATCACGCGTCCATCGTCTGAGTTTTAGTCTACAGTAGTACCCAAGCCGAAAAGTCAGTACAGTAGAGAGTTTCGGCCTACCGGCTGACGGATATACACGTGGAGATATGCCCATTCTCGGGTAGGTATCCGCAAAGCGTAAAAAGAAATCTGTGGCACAGAGGTGTCGTGGGGGAATCCATCGTTCGCAGGTATTCTGCGACAACGGAAATATAGAACAAGAATGAATAGCCAACATAAGCAACCAAGCAAAAACCATTGATGAAGGCCACTCGTCTTCCTGCGTTTTACGAGATCGTCCCAAGTATTGGGCCGACTATGTTGTGTCACAGTTGAAGCTCAGCCGAGAATCTGTCTCGGGTCACGGGATCCTGGGGAAGAAAAGACCATCCATCTATGTGGGTGTGGCAGATGACATCACTGTATAAAGAAACGGCGGGATTATGTCTAGCATATCTGCCCGTTACCTTTATTTAAACTCGCTCACATTAGATGGGCGGGTATGCCTCGTAGACATAGGCTCTGGAAATGCGAGGTGAAGATGAGACTAGTGTAAACAGGGGAACATGTGGAGAGCAGGGAGTCTAAGAAAAAGTGGGAGGCGGCAACCAGACTTATGTAAAAGCCCCTTGTTTGGTGAATACCGGTAGTTAGCGGCCGTTTTCTTGCATGGTCGCCTCGTTCCGTTAGTATAAAGCGAAGTGGTGTGCATTCTTTCGCCGGGGAGACGGCATGCGGTGGTGGTGGTGGTGGTAGTTGTGGTGGTGTGGATGGGTGGATTGATACTTATGTACGTATGTCTCGTCGGGTATAATGCAGATAGATATGCGGGTGTGTGGATGGATGGATGGATGCAGGCATGTGTGCTGTCACACCCGCAGCGCCAGGAACAAACCCGTCTGAATGGCACCACCCACACCACTCGCCCACCATGTGTGTGTACCTACATGAGATCGCGAGGCCAATCCAGCATTTAGGTCCTGGTGGCTCCCAGAAGCCACTGTTCTCCACTACTGGAGGGTTTAGAGAGAGATAGGCAGCCCAATCACCTTGTCACTGGTTTGTATAAAATGGACAGCGTCACGTTGTCACACATGGCACACGACGCGAGAAGCTCAAGCACGAGAAGACTTGTATAGTTGTGTTTTCAGCGTCTGGGCTGTAGGTTTAACTCTTCGTAAGTTGTGCGGTCGTAACCTCATCATCATCATTGCCATCATCATAGTCGTTATCTGCCCTTGAGGGCAGGTCTGTATAAAAAAGGCCTGACAAAAAAGGAAAGGCGAACGGGCTTCCTAACCATGGAACGTCCGTTGATCCTACTATAACTTCTTGAAACTTCTTGTTTGGTACGAGACGTCTTCCTCATCAAAACAGTCTCCCGGCATCCGACTGTTGTTTTTTATTCTCAGCTTGGGGACGATAATCTGTGGGGTTCGCCCCTCTCTTCTCTCCAAAGGAATAAAAAGAATCGTCAAAAGGTCCGAGAAAGTCATGCAGATAGCATGTAGGGGACCATAAGCGGGTAGACAGATGTACTGGTTCTAATCTGGTCGTCCCCAACCTCCGGGCAAAGCAGACCGAAATCTATCCAAAAAAAAACAAGGCTAAGGGCAGCGCATATTGCGTCCATGAGGCCACCAACACCGCTGTGGCCTCTGCTGTTTTTGCAGGGGTTTTAATTTATGAGCTTTTCCAAAAGGCAGCCGTTTGGACCCTTTGAGAACACTTTCCGGAGAAATCCATCCTCACGAACCGGCCTGGTTCTCGGGCTCCCATGGGCTCATTTGTAACTGACAACCAATGTGGGAAGAAAAAAAATAGAACGTTAGGCGAGACCAAAGTATTCCGGGTGAGGAAAAGTATGAAAAGAGGGTCTTTGGGAAAATTCATCTCGAAGCAGTCGTAACATCGTCGATTTAAGTTCGTAAGGTCGTGATTCGTCGTTATTTTATGCAAGTTTTGTGTCCGTTTCTCCCGTCGGGCTATGCTGAATGGGGGTATTTCGCGGAATATGCCTGAGGGATAAGCTGTGAAGCTTCACCACGTGTATATATCAATAATCCGACGCCTCGCGCTCATATTTCTTGCCAGCACTCTCATTATCGCTCTCCATTTTGATCCGCTGGCTGTTGGTGAAACATCCGGCAGTAAGATTGGAAGGGTATAGGTCTATTGGAGCATGGATTTGCTCCTCCCTCACTCGAAGGACACGGTTGAGCTGCTGCTCGAATGTCCGGATTTGTGGCCATGGCGGCTCTCTCGGTGGCTATGGCCATGGGTATGACTGGCCGAAGCATGACGGGATTTCTTGCGCCTGCCAGAATCATTGGCTGGAAGACCCTGGACAATGCCATTACGGGCAAGCATGCCTCCATTAACGGAAAAGTTCCGGCACACCATAAAGGCCCTCATGGCTGCATTTTCCTGGGCCAGGGAGTTCGATTCGTATGCAAGATCTGTCTGGTACTCGCGGCCATTCACCAGAACCAGGCATGTGTAGCCACTCGGATCTCTGTAACACTCGTACGAAGGGTCTTGCCACCCACGACGTCGGCACAGACCTATCGGATACCCAGTCAGTCACTGATCCCGGAAATATTTTCATTCGATACCAATCTCTATTGGCGCATAAAACTGCAGCCCTGATGACGCGAGGAAGATCGAGGGTAATGGATATGCATGACAGCCTAACAGCGAACGCCCCGACACAAGAGTAACTGCAGAACCCGGCTCGCACCTTGCAGAAAACGTGGGCTGGTTTAATTATTGTAAGGTACCGGCAGCTCAAGCAAGACACCCAGTCTGTTGCAGCAGGGCCTTGATGGCAAGCTGCACTGGTGCCGCAGGGGCTTGCTCACGTGTGTGAGACGACGAGCTCCCGTCGTCCAGCCCCACCGGGGCGGCATCATCATGGACACTTAGGGCGCCGTAATGAAAAGGCGACTGGTGTAGGGCCAAGCGAAGGACTTACTCTCAAGATACTGCATGTAGTAGCCCGACATGGTGCTGACCAGTGCTCAAGGCGCTTTCCGTAAGGACCCGAAAAGAATATATTCTTCAGAATTAAGTAGAAAACCCCCACACACCAACGGAATCCGAACGAATGCGGGTAATCCCAGGGGGGTGACAGTGCTGCGGGAAAAGGCGTGGTATAGAAGGTGGTTTGGACGCTCTTGGAGTATGCAGTCGAGCCCAACCGTGGGGAAGTGGGCGACGAGGGATTGACCGTCTAGACAGGTAAGGCGCCAGCGAGCGAAGATGGATGACTCTGTACTACGAGGCGAAGGTGTGATGTGGTGGTGTTGAAGAAGGAGGTTATGCTACGTATTCAGGGCTGTGGTGCAGAAAGACGAGCCATCGACGGCGAGACATGTGTGCTTTATTGCAGAAAGGAGCCGTTAGTGCGGGGCAGGGATATCAAGACGGAACAAAGGCAACAAGACAAAATAGGAACGTGTTTGTAAAGGGATAGGCTCCATGGACGCAGCAGTGATGCGGCTCTCAAGAGTGTGACCCCATCTTGATGTGTTGGCGCGAGTCGTTGCCATTTGATAAAAACGTTTAGAGACTAGGCATCTCCCCACTACACATGGGGTGTGCATCCCTAGAGTCGATCATCTCTTAGACTTAGTGTAGATAAGTCTTAACCAGATCCTCATAGTATCATTAGTACCGCCATCGCCGTTCGAGTTATGTTCCATACCCTGGCCGACGCGCACCGGGGAGGCTGGGTAAAGGAGACACTGGGTTATGCAAAGGGCAATGAGCAGGCATAGCGTAGTGGCAAAATAGAACTGGAGCCAAAATCTGCGGCCAAAACACGTCCTCGGCGGGACCACGAGGAGGGGGAATAAAATAAAATAAAAATTGTAATATTGTGTTTGGGACGGGGGACGACCATCGATACTTGTCTAGCTTGTAGTTGTGTGCCCACTCGACCCGTTGGCCAGTCACGTCTCGCCGTTCAGACGTATTGAGGAATCGACAAAAGGGATGTGCCTGGTTCATGGCTAGGGGGTACCTCAACCAAGAAGAAAGCGTCTAATCGTGCCTAGGTGATTTTGATGGCGACTAATGCTGCAGCAAGCAAGCAACCCAGATGGATAGCCAAGTACTAAGTGGAGGGGAAACCGATCGAAACCGTCGAAATATCCAACGGTGGCACTAGCGATACTTAGCCAGGTACATGCACGTTCATCTGTCATGCTACCACGATGCCTGTCTGTAACCGTGATCGCATGTACAGTCTGTGTGCGATCCATGTACATTGCAGGGCCGCGGCGGGAGATAAGAGAGCACACGATTTTATCGTAACAACGTTACAAGAAGTGGCCGTATTGTTCCCAACCCCGAGTCTATTAGACCATGGAGCCAATCTGACGGAATTCACGGTATTGGCTCGCAGAAGACAACCGCAACGAGAAGCCGATACGTAAATCACAGATAGTGGGCCGGGAGGTAGTGAGCGATTTGCGTGTACTGGTTCTCGTGCTGTAATCCGGCGTAAGCAGACGAGGCAAGCGGACAAATCAAGCATTAGTGATATTGACCTAAAATACTGTTAGAATAAGGGAGAGGCAGAAAGATGACCGGGTCATCATGTAATGTGCGGTGACGCAGCGCAGGGCTCGCCCTCTATACGTGCAAGACCACAGCAGACCTCCCAGGCAGTAGGAGGTAGAGGGCCATCGGCGTGTGGCGGCTGTACTTCTGGACGTGTGCGGCAATGTACTCCGCCTGAGGGGGCAGGTACCTAGTATGCAGGCTCTGGCAGTCGAAGGACGCTTTTATTTATTTATTTATCTGCTGGCCGAGTTGGGTTGTCTTGGACGGTCTCCCTCCCAGCGCCAGCCAAACAGAGGGCGGGAGACTGGGACCAGGTATGACTGGCAGGCCGCCGGTTTCCCAGCCGCTTTAATCCTGGAAGGGGCACGAACTAGTATAATAAGTCGTCAAGTCTGGTCTAGTCTAGGTAGGCTGGTAGGTACTCGACCTCAGTCGGTGAACAGAAATGAGGTGCATGAACACGCTGGAGGGCCCTGTGCTGGGGCAGCCTGGGACGACCCCGGTCCCCGTCCTAACCTGGTTAACCTGGCCAACCTGGCCGGTGGCCTGGACGGCTATTGGGAGGAGCACTGGGAACCCTGGGCGACCCGACAGGAGCCACTGGAAGGTCTCTGGGCAATTGGCCAATGGGCGGCGGGCAGGGTGCAGAAGGGCGAGGCCACTAGCCAGAGACCAGACGCTTAACACCTCATGCAATGATGAGTTGGCATCGCCGCTGGATATTAAATCAAGATGGACCCGAGCCTGGACGGTGTACGAGTACCGGCCGCGGCCGCGCAGCCAGCCCGGGCCAGAGGTACTGCTACCGCCGGCCACCTGCGACGCGAGAGGCCTGCACCACCAGTTGCACATGGGCGAATTAGCCGCCTTCAATGATGACGAGAACTTTGACCGAAAAAAGTCGAGGGCGTCGTTGTATTTGCTACGATCGGACGGGGCGAGACGCCGAGGGTGGCCGCGGAGCTCCATCGCCATCGCCATTGCCATCGCCATCGCCATCGCCATCGCCCTCTTCGCACCATCATGTACTGTTAGTGCGAGCCGTATGCCGTAGGACCCTTCCCGTTGGTCCTGGTCCTGTGGTCTACCTGCGCATACGCATCTATCTGTACTGTAGCTAGATCGTGGCCCTGGGCGTTGTTTGCCCGTTATGTCTACCTACGTGCAGCTACAGATTCATGATGGACGATAGTTACCCAGAGGTACCACCCGACGCGGGCCGGTAGGTAGCAATTGGGACGCGAGGGGGTCGTCTAGTTCGAGGTGTCTGCCGGCCCCTCCAAGCATCCGAGCAACCAAGCAACCAGGAGACACACGAGGGGCAAAAGACATCTGTCATGATGGCTCGACCCAGAGGCCAGGATGTAGAAAAAGGCAATCAACAGGAAGGCGTCAAGAAGAATAAAAGTGGGATGCTGCATACACGTCGCGTCCGATCTTGGACCCTTTCGGTACCTGGTACGCACCCACAAGCTCGACCTACACCACAGGAGGTACCATATATTGTAAGCTCGACCTCAGTGGGAGCAAAGCTTAATAAGTCGTACGTACCGTTGCCTGATCTACATTGGTAGATGGAAGAATTAGAAGAATCAAAACCCAGTAGTTGTTGTTGCTACTGTTACTGTTGCTGCTACTGTTGTATAACATCGGCTACTACTGCCAGACGACCCCACGAACTTTTGCACATTTCTTACATCATCGGTAGAACGTCAATTGAACAAAACGCAGATGATGGCCCAGATAACGATGGATGAAGTCCTTCGATTTTCTTGTTCTGAATAGACAAACTGCCCATACAATACGTACGTCGCATGGTTAAGCGTTAACGCCGTATTCGTGGTATTGAAACCATATCATAAAGAAGCTATTACTGCATGGTGGCGTGGCGTTGAAGTGATGTTTGAGCGATTATCAAACTACGTATGAGACTGATCTACCTGACCTACAGTACCGCTGCAACACACACACACATACACACAACAACATACCCCTTACTCACTTGCTATGTGGTGTAGCAGTTTGTGTGTACCCAGGTAGCCACGCTTGTAGGACAGGAAACAGTACTCAGATAGTCGACAATAGATTCGGGGAATAAGAAAAAGTGGCAAGGCGTCTGTAGTACGGTCTTGTTATTATGCGGCCACTGGGACCAACTTTCCTAGCTGGCCGAGCATTTGTATTGTACCGGCGGGCCGAGATGCAGTCGAGGACTTCGTTGTTTGCAGTTTGCTCTGTAACTCGGTACCCAACATGGCCTCTATTGCGGCCAAGATTCTCTATGTCGGAGTCTGTTGGTTTTGGTCTTGAGTGACTAGAGACGTACATATACATACATAAGAACTTACATACATGCATACACACATACCTACATGCGCCCAAAAGATCCTCGGTACCTGTGAATGCAACGTACTTCTCTGTTATCATCGCCGGTCACCAGTCAGCCTGCCTGCCCGACTTGCTGGAATTTCGCCGAGGTGAACCATGATATCATCGTTGCTCAGTTGCTAGCTGCCGATTAGATGAGCGGTCGGCGCCTTCCTTGGCCGCACCGTACGGCGGCGAACTGAAGATGGCCGATTTTCGGTGCCACATGTTTTCCCAACACTGCACACCTTGACTCCACCAAGCAAGGCAATGATGTCGTGCATGGAGCCTCGCCCACCCTGAATACATCCTAGCATACGATCCAGAGAATCCCAGCCATTGTCCCTGGGGTAGGGAATACATAATAGTGTCACTAAAAGAGACATCCTCGCCCGTAACGAAACTTGCGGCTAGTACGAACTAGTAGGCATGGCCATGCATTTAGCCCTCTTCTGAAACTTTGCTGGCATATCACAGGCGACACTACTGTACACATGGGTGAGGCAATTAGATGACCATAGCAGCCTTCTCTATCGACGTTCGAGTCACGCCTTTGCCCTCTCCTCTTGGGCTGCCGAGGGGCCAGAAGGTTTTGTTCGGCGCTTCGAGAAGTTTGCAAAGGTTTTACTGTGGTCTTGTTGTACAGCATCTGATTCAAATCGCGCGCAGAGGGCTACATGCGGCCAATTGGGACTAGTCGATGTTACTCCTCGTCCATTCTCTTTACATTAATGGCTTATTTGTTCTTTCTATAATGAACTGTGGCCGCACGCTATGCGGCCCCTGATGGAGACTGCCACGTCGAAGAAGGTATTGTACTCCTACTGATATAGATGTTGGATCCTCCCTGTAAAACAGCTGTAGTGTGCAGGCAACGCAACGCATATCGAGACAACTTGCTCCGATCTTACAACTGTTTGTTAAAAAAGGGATAAGACAAAGCAAGGCAACGTCTCAAGTAAGTCGCCTATACGTAGACGACAAAGCCCTTATATCAAACGACGGGTGGTACTATGGGGTAGCAAGCTTCCATGCTTGGCAACATCTGCATGTTGCCGTCTGCATGAAAATTTCATGAGAATGTTAAAGCGAGAGTGGCGTCAGTTCGGATCCTGGACTGCTCAAGGTGAGCCCAGTTTCCTCGAGTGACCTGTTGCCCCGCAAGTCTGCAGTGACTCGCAAGCAACTGCTAGAGGAGACCTGGAATTATGCCGTGCGACAACATAACGTGTGGAGAATATAGACGGACGAAGACTGGTGAGATCCTACGGGATTGTTGTACTAGAGCCGAACGAGCAACTCCCACTAGCATCATTCTGCACAGCTTAAGCTAATCAACATGTCGGCTCAAAATTGCGTAAGGGATCTGGAGGGGTTGGCTAAGAAGTATGGTGAAATCTCTTCGAGTTGGACAGACCAATCTTCATCCTGACTCTTATGGCGTGCCGTTGTCGATGAACAGCGGCAGGGTTGTCTTGTTAACAAGTACGCAAGCGCTGTTATCTGTTATTTGAATTCATTACATCCAACACGCCCATTCGGATGCACATATCTAGATAGACACTACCCGACCAAAGGTATGTCTTCTACGGCACTAGAGGTAGCTCAATCACAGCAACTACTAGACCCAAGCATGGAAAGGTACCTTTGGTCTGTTTCGATGATGAGCCTAGCAAGTAACTGTAGGGCAGCACGGACCGGTCGAGTGTGTATATAAAGGCTTGGCGCGTTGTCATGTATGGCCTAATATGCGGCCACAGGCGGGTCAATACCCTTCAAAATCCCGGCCGGGAGGAGAAGTATGACATGATATCCTTTCGTTTGCCCTCGGGGATAACGTAAACGGGATCAGTTGGGCTGACTCTGTCTTCTTCGTTATACACTTGTTTTTCATCAAGGTGAGGTAAGACCTCATATGTCCAGGGGGGCATCATCCCATCTCCATCAGAGGTTAGAATTCGGGTAATGTGCTGTGCTGAAGAAAGACCATTGAGTACATAACAAGTATGATACGCATCCGATGGTCTATATTTACGAACTTAGCCCTCACCTCGAATTGTAGAGGAGTGGGTGTACTTACTTGTACGGTTTATCCCTCATGCCGCCTCGTTTTGTTTGGTCTTGTCCACAACAGAGAATGTAGCGAACGAGTCCCTCGCGGGAGTACAAATCATCGACATTAAAAGAGGGGGATTCAATGCTAGCCGCAATTGCTGGCCCGTGAATGGCGGCTTCTATCAGGGGCCAGCATCCCCCGACCCAGTGGCTATAGCAGCCATCGACCAGTTTGTTGGTACGTCCACTAAGACCACCCTCGGGGGCATATTGACGCGATGAGAGCCAAGAGATAAGGCGTGGCATGTCAAGGCACCTATTTCCGAAGGTTAGTGCGAAATGACTTGTTAGAAGTGCCGGCTGCCTGAATGGGCAGAGGATAGTGCAGACGAACCTAGGAAAGATACGATGTGGAGCATCGAGGACCGCAAGGCACCCCAGGGCGCAGAATGCGTATGCGCCATGGGCCTCAATGCCTGGTCTTGCCGAGATGCCGCCCTCGAAAGTTTGACCTGCACAATCAGTATGTACGCTCGATCTAAACGGGTCAGCCTTCGGGATAGCTTACAGCGGCGTACGTAGTCTGCTAAGCCAGTGAATAGATTTGGCCGTTCAGGTGTGTCAGATGGAGAATCGCATGGTAGGTCAAGGGGTAGCTTTAGTATCGTAATCAGAACTGCAGCGCAATAAGCACCCCTAGGTTCATAGTCAGAGGAGAGGCGGTTGGTCGGGAAGAAGCAAAACCTGCCTGACGTCGATCTCTCCCCCCAGTGTCAACCGAAATCCCCCGTCCGGCTCCTTCAAGGTGCATAGCCATTTCCACATTGCTCGCCGGTCGATGACTTGATACGCAGATTCTCCGCCTACGATTGCTAGCGCTAGCACCATGGCATATGTGGTTGCAAGGTGTGATTGTTGGCCGAATCCGCCACCAAATCCACCACTTTCGTTCTGTATTGAACGCGCTGTTTCCACAAGGCCGTCGCGGTACTTGGAGACGTCGGCTCCTAATAGAACAAGGCCATTTAAACACCAATAGAAGATCCAAGGCCGGCTTGCATCTGCTGTTTGGAACATGGCCGGAAGGTCCCCCAAGTTTCTCTCCAGGAATCTAATATGCCGCTCCCGGCTAAGAGAAGGAACGCCATGACGGTTGACGGGTATGCCCTCTCGTGTACCCGCGAGGAAAGCTCTACAATTCTTCTCCACGGTAATCTGACTCACCGACGTATCGGTAATAAGCGAGTCCCTGATCGGGGGCTTGGTAGTGAAAAGATCCGGAACCAGCGGCGCCCGATGAGGTTCTTGGGGTGGAGGACTGAAGTCCATCGTGTTCTGTGCACGAGCCGCTGAGTTGCCGCTTGCCGACATGTTGCGCCCCTTATGTAGGACGGTTCTCTGCCGGGCCCGGGCTAGGCTGGTCTTTATGGGCATGAAAAGCGAAGCGGGTTTGAGTGCGGCTTGACGTCTTGACCGGACGCATGCGGCTGGAATGGAAGGGGCCTTGATGCGCGACGACCTGAGGTTTCAGGCGCGGATAACAGAAGCCGAGCTTTGTGGACCGCACCGAGGCCTGTGCGCCGGGTTCTGACACAGATTTTAATCAATCTTAAGGATTTCGGTGTACAGCTTGCTCATGTCTGCCTTATCTGCGGCTCGTCGTTTTCAGGACTTGAAGCATATTGTTGCCGGAAGTGCCTGCTAGTCTACCTCGGCACCGGTGGCCGGTCCGATTGCCACCTGGGGATGACCGGCAAAGCCCCGGCAGAGCTTCCCCAAATCAGATAGAGACTAGCAAACTATCTACAGCCACACTCACTTACATACAGTAGCAGGTACTGAACTATTTATCCCGGATATCTAGGTCAAAGGCTACATTTAAGAGAGGAGCGACGCGGTCCTTGGGTCTAATCGGTGCTCTGTAACAACCAGATGTCTGAGACACCGCATCACAAGACACGGAATTTCGGATCAATGTTGGCCGGAGCTGGTGGGTAAGAGATACGTACCGTGTTTGATCTACTGTCTCTGTACTGTTCACATGAGTGTATGGTACAGTATAGATACTGTAAGGGACTAACGGTGGGTGCTCTTTGTGGAATAGTCAGCCTGGTCAGCAACTTAGGCGTGAGGCCGTTATCTCGGCTTGCATTGTTTGGGAGGTTAACTTTGCGTGATATGATGCATTCGGATCACAAGCTTATTTCTCACCAACATCTGCAGCAATATCGAACATCATGGTCCTTGTGTACGATTTTATTCTTATGAAGTTGAGATGCTGCTAGTAAATAAAACTGGCTTCAAGGGGCTACATCCGCACTTCGTCAAGAGAGCTTAAGCTTGACTGAGCTTCAGCTAGCACTTTGTATTTTCTTGTATTGCGTCTTGTCACTAGACTGGACAAGAGCTGACGGTGCTTCGCACCGTTACCTCTCTATAAAGCCACATGCGCCACATCTGTTTTACTTAACCGCGCAAGACCTAATTTTCAGCTTCTAATTAATCGTATTCAAATAAAACGGACAAATCTTTTTAATAATTTATTCTGTTAGATAAGTGTTTCGTTGCGTGATGGACAATACATATCCATGTTAGGAAAAATCTAAAGGCGTCGAACCTTAAAGCGAAACCATAAGGCCTAATTGGTAAGTTGTAAATTGTGGCAGTACTACAAAAATAGATAAGAGGTTTCCTTCGGACACGCCTATAAGGTGATATCTAGTGCTCTTTATTAATCTCTTGGTCTGTTGTTGTTCTTTGTAAGAACCTTATTCTCGACAGTAACTGACCATTTAGTGAATGGATTAGCTATCAAGATGATCGGGTAATACTGCTATGGGCTAGCACGACCATCGTTTTTATCGGAACCCAAAGCTATGATGTAACTGTTTTCATGGGTCAACTGCTGGCCCTCGGGCTCGATCGATCAAATCATAGCCGGGTTGATACCATGATACGATGCATCAAGCTGTAAGTCACCAGTCATTTTGACCGGCAACGAGCAGACTGGTTGGATATTGCCTATCTCGGCCGACTAGTCGGGATCCCAAGCTAGTATGAATGGCGTCCGATGAACCAGCCACATGTAGGAGCGGAGTTGCGAGCAAAGCCCGATCAGAATCTGGGGATGCAATAAATCGCGAGATGGTCACAAAAACCTATCGTAATAATGAAAAGCGACGCTGCCAATAGAGATAACTGGTGAGTGGTGTATGATGCAAGACGTATTCCTACAAGTTGTTGGCGAAGAGCATACACAACCCATCCATGACTTAAGGATAGCACCCTGGAGAAATGCTACAGTACACCTACCTGAACATGCATGAGCAGGCGCTACCGTTCAAAGGAGTCAAACCTTGATCCGTCAGACGGGATGGCCCATCGTCGGTCCCGTAAATGCGTGCTCTGCCCTCCTCGACTTGGTTCGCTGGTGATTGTAGAGCATATAGTACTATACCGTTGGAAGATCACCGAACCAATTTCGAGTTTCGAGTTTCCATAGGACTGACAAACTACATTGTATCAAGCTGAGATTGATTTCAGGTTACACTCCTATATGCTAACATCGTGTTCTAGGACTGATTAGGACGCCCCGAAAGTGCATCAGGAGATGGGCTGCTGATGGGCAGCGAGACTATTTTATACTGAAGGCGGGGTAGGTGGCAATATGTTGTATCGGAGGGAAAAGATGTGTAGCCTGATGTGACCTGACGATGAACCCTCAATAAGTGTTATCGCACCATTTCGCCATCTCTTGCATTCACGGCTTACTCCAAGTGGAATTTCCACGGGACTGAGTGCTGATCGGCAGACGGGTGGCATGAATGTTGCACAGTAACAATATTATTGCGTGATACTGTCAAGGGACTTTGGACCCGTTTGCGCGCCTCCTTAGCCTCCTTGGCTTCGTTACCTTACCTATCCGGGATAGCCGGGGACGTTCATGCTGTGTTCTTACTTGCCCCAGATGCCTATCTTGAAGCTTTGCTCATACGATAACTAACTACTACACTACTTCGTATAGTATGGTACTGCACAAACCCGGCTTGTGAGGGCCCAGAAATACATTGATGTTTCACTCAAATATTTGCCCGTACTGACCAAGAACTTCACATCCATATGTGTCTATCTAGTGGTTTCATCTTCGTTCGTTTATATTGTCACTGGGTTAGATAGTAATTGAGATCGAACGAGGATTGCCCTTGGCAGACCCGCTTGATCTGCGTCTGAGCTTCTGTCCGCGTCGTGTGGATGCCGTATCCGTAACGGTTACATGTTAAGGTTATGCTTATGTAGGTTGTATGTAGGTTGGCTGTAGGATGAACCGGGACCGAATATTACTGCGTACTTACAACCACTCGCCCATGGTATAGTCGATGCGGGAGCACGAAAACGTTGAAACCCCCCTAATCTGTACATGGAGAAAGGCTGGTACGATGTGGGGAAGAAGGGTGAGCTTCTACGAAAACGGGTAAGCCCCTAAGTCATAGTGGACGTTTGAGAGTGGAACGAGATCAAGACAAAGCAATAGCTCTGGATAGCTTTAGACTACCGGAACTGGAGGCGCGCGCAAAAACCGTCGCTTGTTGTTCGTACCCCCGTCTGCCCACAAGGGTCCAGGTCAGCTGCTGATTGGCTTCTCTGCCTCGGTAGGTCAAGTACCGCGTACAGTGCCCGACGGTAGGATCAGACTGTCGACGCGGCTATGGCTTGGACCGGGACGCTGGCAGGTGGCACTTTGGGGGATACGGCGCGCCGTGATTGGCCCAGATTAGAGGAATGGGCAGAATGGGCTAGCGTGGGCTAGCTGATGACCACAGCGCCCTAGCTGGTCTTAGGTAACATCTGCCAACCACCCTCCGCAAATGGTGACGGGTGGTCCCCTGTCGCTCTGCCCTGGTGTCTCGCCCAGCCCCACGATGCCGACTCAAGTGGGCGGCGGTAGTGCTGAGTGTCCTGCTGAGTGGACGAGTGCTGGGCGATGTGGGCAGCAGGTGGGCCGCGCAGGCGGGCGCCTATTGGGCGGCCAGCAGGAGCCATGCAGCGACATGCAGCTTGCAGGTGGGACTGCGACGCCAGCGAATGCGCTTCTCACCGCCAGTTTCCCGTCTGGCCTCGCACAACTGATGCCTCTCTGTTAGGGTCCATCGCCTGCCGGACACGCCCTTTCCCCCCCAAAGCCTCCCGTCCTACCCTCGATCTCACTCGACCACGGCCGTACAATCTCACTCCTCCACATCTCAACTTCCCTTTCTCTCCCTCCACGGTCGAGAGGGATCAAGACGAAAGAGCGGTGTCCCCTCTACCAGGCTCATAATACTAGCGGCACTCTCCTCCAATCCTCCCACTCACTCTTCCTCCCTTTTCCTGTGTTCTGTGACAACAATGACCCTCGAATTCAATGCCGCGGGGGGAGATGCGCTGCTGGACATGACTTCATTCGACCACCGGGACCGTTATCCGTACACCACCAGTACCCGGACCACCAATCCCGCCATATCGGCCGCCACTATGCCTCCAACGCGGCATCCCAACCCTTGGGCTATGGGACTCGACCTGGCCGCCGCCAACGCTGCCGCCGCTGCTGCCGCTGCTGCGAGCCAGAACACCACGTCGAGCAACGTTTCGAATGCGTCCTCGCCAGGCGAGTCTCCTCACTCGCAGCACTCGCACTTACACCCGCACTCGCAGACACAGTCACCCACGCAGGTGCACTCAAGTCCCTTGCAACACTCGCCCTACCAGGGGGCTGTTACGCAACCGGGTCCCTCCACAGCTCTTTTGACTGACTGGACCCTGCTTCAACACCAGCAGCAGCATCCACCCGTGCAGGACCTATCACCCTTCATCCAGGAGGGTGCTCTGATGCCCTTCCCCTTTGGTACAGGTTTCCAGACCAATGCAATTGAATATCTGCCGGCAGCTACACAGGCCGCCTTAGAGTCCGGACTTGCCATGGATCACAGCTTCAATAACGTATCGCCGATAGAAGATGGACGTACGATGCAGCAGCATTGGGATGGGGGGATGGGCATGGGCAATTGGCAAGATTTTGGGACGTCGTTGCAATTTCCAGCGGATGGTCTCCCCAGGTTTCCCAACAGTATGGGTAGCCAGTCACCGACAGGGACTTATTTGGAGGTTTTATCGTTACCTGGATCAAGCGATAATGGCTGGTCTCAAGTTGAGATGTATCAAAATTACGAGACCTACCAACAGACACAGGCTCAGGCTTCGGCTCAGAATCCCGCCGCAATATTTAACCCCAGTCAGACGCTTCATTTACGTACCAACTCGGATGCCTCCCATTCTGATGGGCCTCGCCAACCTGTCGAGTTCAGCAGTAGCTACGAAGATATTTCGTTCGGCTATTCACCATTCTCGCCCGAGTCTGATACGTATTCGGACCCCTCAAATCATAGGAATTGCTTCCACGGCGAAACTCCACACTCACACGAGATCATTAGCCCTGCTGCCGCTGTTGCTCCTGTCCCGATCAAGGCAGCAACGAACCATACGCGCCCTACTCATGCCAGCGGGTCCGGTGTTGCATCACCGCCTCACAACAACGCGACACGGAGGAATTCCGGTCCCAAGAAAAGTCCCATAGCCAAGTCCACAAAGTCAGTCATCCGGCGGACATCGAACGGAAAGAAGGATGGTACGGTAGAGAAGAAGGTCGGACGTAGAAAGGGCCCATTGCTTCCGGAACAACGCAAACAAGCCAGCGAGATTAGAAAACTCCGAGCTTGTCTCCGGTGCAAGTTTCTCAAGAAAACCTGCGACAAAGGCGAACCTTGTGGTGGCTGCCAGCCGTCGCACGCACGTCTGTGGCAGGTGCCATGTACTCGTATCGACATCAAAGACATCGGCTATTTCATGAAGGATTGGAAGGCTGACTATGAGCGGCATCTCGGCCGTGGCGTTTCCGTCTATAACGTAAAGGGCTTTGCTCAGAAGGAAACGTTGATGTGGATTACCCACGGCTACGG
Source organism: Xylaria longipes (assembly GCA_025201785.1). Lineage (NCBI taxonomy): Eukaryota > Fungi > Ascomycota > Sordariomycetes > Xylariales > Xylariaceae > Xylaria > Xylaria longipes. The sequence continues at coordinate 45,512 of MU619731.1, forward strand.
CTTTTGTCTACCTGTTATGGTCCGTGAAGTATACGTGGCCGATGACAGCTGTTTCCAGGTTGATTGGGTTGAGTCATATCAAATTGACCAAGAGCCTATTGAGTTCGAGCTGAAGACTGAGAAGCTTGACGTCGGCGAAGGAGGCATCAACATGGAGGCCCTCGCCGAATATCTGGACAAACATATTGAAAGTGGCTTTGAAAACTTCATCGATGACCACTTTGAGGGTACTCCATTCCTGACGGAAATTTTCAAGACTGCATACCGATTCTACAACAAGGAGAAATCCCCAGTCATCCGCAAAGCTCTAAAGCTCGTTCTGGCTTACAATTTGACTATGCACATCACGTTGGTCGAACAGCAAGGCTCCGAACAGTCATTGGAGGGTCAGATCGACGATGAGGACTCCAAGTACTACGGCAAATATGTTGCTCCCGTGATGATCAACTTCCAGATCAAGTGTGCTATGGCAGACATGTGGCGCGAGCTTCAGAAAGACATCCTCGAGGAGCTCTCGGCTCTGTACTCCAGCGTGTACAGTGGTGACCGTCTCAAAAATTGGCCTACGATCTTCATGCTTGCCTGTATCCTTCTGGCTGTGTGGGAGGAGATGCAGTTTGATTGCCATTATCGAGTTCCTGACCCTATTGCAGTGGAAAAATTCTGCTCTGATATGGAATCAACTCCCGTTGGTGTGATCACCGGCCTTTTCCACGCCATCTCACAGAAACTCCCAGCATTGATCGATTGGGACACTCAGCGACACGGTCACGTATTGAATAACAACCCTGCTGTTTGTGAAGCTATGACAGAAGTGCGACAGCACGTCCTGAAGCATGGTATGTCTAACTACCAATCCCGAAAAGGCCGCTCTGTACTAACGCAGATAGAAACTTATCTCCGCTCGAGAAATACATCCAAGTTCGACAGATATGACTTTGACTCATTAGCGAACAAATTCCTCTCCAAGCTAGTCATCAAATCGAACTGATGCAATGACATTTCTGATCGAGATTTCTTGCATTCAAGAAAAGTTTTTCCTTTGTTTGCCTCGTTATTATCTTTCCGTATGTGCAATGAGCTCGATACATTTAGCGACGGCGTTTTATGCGGACATGATCATTTCATGACGACTATCGTACCACCTGTCGATTCAACATATCTACCCTTTAAAAATAGCACTCTCGTCTTTCGGCTGGTCACCATTAACGCAAACGATGTTTTACGTCAATGTCATTCACGAATACAAGCGACATTAACGCCATGTTACTCCGAATTTATGACCACTATGACGGCTTATTCAACGACTGTATGAAACTGGAATTTTCGTCGAAATTTTGATTTATTTATTACTACAACGCGCAAGCGCGAAAAATGAGTTTTCGTTACGATGGGTTACATGGCTTATGATTTGAACATTGATTGGACGAGACACATATATGCAGGCGGAAGCGTTCTAAGATGCATAGATTAAACAGAGCCTACTCGGGCTTTTGGGTGAGCAGGCCAAGGATGGCCTTGGCAGCCCTGATGAAGTACGTTTGGACGGTTGGACAGAGATGCGCTGATGATCTGATCTTGAGATAGAGATAACTGTTCTCTAATTGATACCTGGTTCTATTCAGCGTATATGACAGACACGACCTACAATGCGATATAATCAACCCATATTATTAGCCGCGAAGATTCTGCGTTTCATGCACTGCTGTGCCATCTGATCACATATGCAATGGTCGTTTTTCTATGGCTAAATCCTACGTGGATGTGAGAATTTGTAAAGCGCACGTGTAAGATATTGCAACCCACCATATGCATCGCAGTCGAATTGGAGATAAGTGCGGTGAGGATCTCCTGGTTCACCAGGCGCTGAGGGAAGATTGGGCAACAGTGCTGGATTATATCATGTTATTTTAAGTAAGTAGCAAGACCCTGTCTTCTGTCGGTTCCACGCAGGACATCTCAACCGCCAGTGATAAGATTCTAAAAAACAGCATGTCCAGGTGGTTACACCCATACCCGTGCAGTCGGGTTTCGGGATTGATAGGTCAGTGGGTGTACGTACGTGTAGGTAACTTACAGTACGTACTTCAGCAAGTGCCAGCGATCCCGGTATCGGAATGCCCGTGTTAGATCGTGTGCTTGTAGCATGCCCATTTTTATAAGGACGTGTGTATAGGTATAGTAGGTATAGTAGGTATAGTATTACACGTTGGTGTGGTGGGTGTAAGATTCTATAGCCTACTTCGTCGCTATCCCCGGCTCGCATGTTACAAAGATTAGGTTTTGTGGAATGTTACGACTACTTTACTTGCTAGCTATCTAAGGCAGGCAATTCCGATCAATCTGGTTAACCCCAGAAATCTATACTACAGTAGGAAAGCCGTGGTGCATGCTTGTGCGTTCTGACTGCGTGGAGTGTCGGTGTGAAATCGTCTGATGAATGTAGATATCCTTGGCCTCGTTTGACCGCTTGGTTTAGGCCCGTATGCCAACTACTGTAGGTACATACCTTGCCTGGGTAACGTATTTGCTTCAATCAGGTAATTAAGTAGGGTAACATGAAGGCTAGGTAGCTTACGTGACAAGACGAGTGCGATTTTTGAGATTTAGTTATGTTGTTACTGACTTCCAGGCTCCCGTACAATACTAGTGACAACACGCTCGTTCTGTTTCCACTTCATGTTGCAGATGAGTGGGTGTGTTTTTGCCCGCTAGCCGTTCTGCTCTCCGTAGCCCCTGAGCGCTTGCATGTGCAGGACTGCTTATGCCAAATGGCTCATTGCTGGATTTCGTGGAATACAATATCCAAAAATTCTGCAATGGATAATCGAAGAAATTTAATGGCTCTAAGTGTGTCGTCATTGCTGTTTTGGTGGTGAATAGGTGATCCTGCAATTCTATATAGAGAGCTTGAGAGCTGCCGAACATGACGTAGGAATGTTGAAGGATACGGGGCTGTCCATTCCAACCTACGTAGGTACCTAGGTACCTACTACTGTGCAGAGGTAGGGACAGCATTCCAAGGTTGTATTAACGGCGGGGCTGGCAGCCTGTAGCTAACATGCTGCTAATTGGTAATACAATTCAACTTGGTATCCAAGTTGTCTTATTTTGTTAACTTTTTTTCCCCATTGAATGCTAATACTTGTTCCCATCAGGGACGAACTAGGTAGGCGTAGGCAAAGACTTGAGATGTCTCCAGTATTAAGTTGTAATAGCTATAAGTGGAGTTTATTAGGATAGAATGGGTAGGTAGTGAAGCAGATGAGGCTATATTCCTTATTATACGTCCTATACTATTTCGTGGAAATACCCGTGATCATCCTCGAGCCGTCGTGTAAAACGAGTTTTCAGGAACAGGAATAGTCTGGTTTAGATTTGGTTCCTGTTTAGTTTGCAGATCGGCGGCTAACCTTGAGGCTCGGCTGCGTATTCTGAACCACAGTACTCCGTAGGTACTTACACCACTTAGGTGGACAGTAGCTGCCTATGTAGGTAGCAATGCACATGCCGCTTCACAATCATTTATAACACACCATCGTACTCCAGGTATACATAGGAAAGCAACAAGCCCGGTAACTCAGCTGTGTGTACATACCTAGTGTCGAACTTGCGGGGAGAGAACTGTTCTGGTACAGTCTTGAGAGCTCTGGGTATAGCTACTTAGCCAGAGGCACCTGCCAAACATACGAAACTTTTCTGTCAATCCTGTTGAACTCTTAGAGATAGAGTTGGAATAAGGTTAGAGTATTAGCATTCGACTCGTCTCATACCTACCTAGGTAGTCTGGACTCAGCAACAGATAGGGAAAGAAGTAGTTTGCCTAGCTAGGTTAGCGTTATCGCAAAAGACTCCACCGGAGAACACATGACGTCTGTCATAGCACCATTATCCATCGGTCGCCCTCGGTGTTCGGTCTACATACATATATGCCTCTGCAACAATACGAAAAGCCTGCAAACAAAACTTGGAGAGCATTCTTCAGAATCAGAAACATCACGCCAAAATAACCCGTGTGGCTTGAAAGGCTATTGATTGCCTCTCTTTGTCAGCTTGACTTTGCCTCAACCTCAGTTACTAGTACGGTCCAGCCTCTTCGCGCCGTTTCCCCGCTATTACTGTCTCTTAGCGCTGCAGCTGCCCCCCAACACCCCAGTCAGCCCCAGGGATTCAATACCTAATGCTGATGAATCACTCCGGCAGTCCTCAGCTGTGATTGGCCCGCCATCAAGGTCGCTCTCCACTCTTCTTACCTATTCCCAAGGCTTCTACCGGAACAAACAGGCTGCGCCTCCCCTCCCGCCCCTTCCTCAGGTCAGTTGCACTGAGAGCCTACCTATATTTACCTGTTCCCGACGCCTTCGTCGACTCTTTCATCCTCCCTTCTTCTTTTCCCACCTATCTTCTCAACACCTTACCCTTCATCGTACATCTGCCACTCTATCAATCATACATCACCTCCAGCGTCATCTACACATACTCGCATCGACTGCACAACCGTCATCATGCAGATCTTTGTTAAGACTCTCACTGGCAAGACCATCACCCTGGAGGTTGAGTCCTCTGACACAATCGACAATGTCAAGTCCAAGATCCAGGACAAGGAGGGCATTCCTCCCGACCAACAGCGATTGATTTTCGCTGGTAAGCAGCTGGAGGACGGTCGCACCCTGTCCGACTACAACATCCAGAAGGAGTCCACTCTCCACTTGGTCCTCCGTCTGCGAGGTGGCATGCAGATCTGTCAGTATACTCTAGTCATGACTAAGAACTATTAACATACTAATACCTTGCTAGTCGTCAAGACCCTCACCGGAAAGACCATCACCCTGGAGGTTGAGTCCTCCGACACGATCGACAACGTCAAGTCAAAGATTCAGGACAAGGAAGGCATCCCCCCGGACCAGCAACGCTTGATTTTTGCCGGCAAGCAGCTTGAAGATGGACGAACCCTTAGCGACTACAACATTCAGAAGGAATCCACTCTCCATCTCGTCCTGCGTCTTCGTGGTGGCATGCAAATTTTCGTCAAGACTCTTACTGGAAAAACGATTACCCTCGAGGTCGAGTCTTCAGACACCATCGATAACGTGAAAAGCAAGATTCAAGACAAGGAAGGTATCCCTCCCGACCAACAGCGACTTATCTTTGCTGGTAAGCAGCTGGAGGATGGCCGTACTCTGAGCGATTACAACATCCAGAAGGAGTCGACGTTGCACTTGGTGCTTCGTCTGCGTGGTGGTATGCAGATCTTCGTCAAGACATTGACGGGGAAGACCATTACTCTGGAAGTGGAATCGTCGGATACCATTGACAACGTAAAGAGCAAGATTCAAGACAAGGAGGGCATTCCCCCGGATCAACAGCGTCTTATCTTTGCTGGCAAGCAACTCGAAGACGGTCGCACTCTCAGTGACTACAACATCCAGAAGGAGTCGACTCTACATCTAGTGCTCCGTCTTCGTGGCGGCCAGTAATGCACTCACTCTGGTGATAATGATGATATACCCGCACGACATGATATGGCGTTAATGGATTTGGCCTTGGTACATACAGGGTCGTTTGACTGTATTACATAGGAATCACGGCCACCTACGGACGTAGGAGGCATCATGAAATATGACGCTCTCATTCGATCAATAAAGACGATCTGAATTGATGCAACGCTGAAGTTTTTCTCTACGTGATATGATTTAACGAAAGGCATATCCAGTCTAAACATCGGAGCCCATTAACTAAGTAAATATTCGATTGCTCGTGAAGCTAACGTGTACCAAAACGAGTGGCAAGTGGAATTGATGTTAGAAGTAATACTGTAGAGCGCGGGATCCACCGTGAGGGGTACGAGAACAGTTCCCCACCGCATCGCGTTCAAATAAAGTAGCCCCGCTGAAAATAAGCTACAGTACTATCCTACCCCCTTACCTATCGCCCCTTGTTAGGTAGTGTGGAGTATGCCTACCCCTGCCTGCATTAGCAAGTGTAACCCACACCAAAGTCAAGTACATAGGCAATTTGTATAGGAATTTAACGGTAGATTGTCTATCTAGTGCTCTAGTACCTTAGTGCCTTATATGGCTACTATTTGCCTTATAAACTAGTTAGCAGCGATAGCTTAAACTTTTAAGCAGCTGTTGTAGGAAATCTTTTAGTATAGCTTTTTAAGCCTTGTTTACTTATTTTTATAAGCGGTTGTATAAAACGTTTTAAATATTGTTGTATTATTGTTAAATATAATCTTTTATTTAGTTTTAAATAGTTTTAATTAAATTAAAGTTTAAAAAATAAAAAAGCTATTTAACTATTTTAATTTTATAATTGTAAAAGTTAGCAAGCGTATTATAAGCTGCGTGCTTAAGGGCGTTATTTTATATAAATATATAGTATTAATTTTTATTTTTATAGAGTTAAATTTATTTATTAATTAATAGGATAATATATTTATAGTAAGTTAAGCTATTAATATATTTTTAGCTTTTTTTTTTAAAATAAACCTAGGCTTTTATTAATAAAGTTAAAAAAATAACTTTAAAATATCCAGCTAGGTTTTTTTTTAATTTTATTAACTATATAGCTATTGTTATATATTTTGTTTAATAGTTTAGTTATATATAAAAGCTAGTATAAGCTTTACGTAACCTATGTTTTATTCAACTATAAAACTTTAGCTTACTGTTTAAAAGTTTAAAATTTATATTTAGCAGTAAAAGCTTTACGTAAGGTTTTTTAGCGATTGTTTAAAAGAGGTTTAAATCGGGCTTAATAACGTTAATAGCTAAAGTAGCAAAAAGTATTATAAATAGTTTTTTTGCTATATGCTTTGTTAAAAAAAAAGTTAGTAATTTTAAACTAAAATAATTACCGGCTTATATACAAGCTTATAATAAATTCGATTAGTTTAGCTTTTTTGGTTAAACCTAAACTAATAGCTAAAAAGGGCTTTTTATAGCAGCGTAGGCCCTAGGAAATAAATAACGCTTTATTAATCTAGCCTTTAAAAAAAAAAGTCCTACGGTTTATTTCGGCTATAAAAAAGCTTCCGTTTAAGTATAACGTATAAATATAAGTTTTATTAGTATTTGTTAAATACTAAGCTATTATATTTATATAATTTTAATAGCTTTAATACGCTTTAATTAATAAAAAAATACAGCTATAAAAATAAGGACCTTTATACCTAATATTAAAAAGATAATAATCGCAACTAATATAGCTATTTTGTTAATTATACGAAGGCTGATTGTATGTACGAAGGCTGATTATAGTAAGTAGGTTTGTTGTAGTATAGATCGCGTACGCGTATATTGGTGTTTTTGTTGACTACATGGCTTTGTATGTACTTTTGCTGACAGAAAAATAGGGGCTATAGTAAAATAGGTATAGCGGGCTTGGCAATGCAGCTGAGATACCTGGCAAGGAACGTTTTTCTAGCCCCTAACTACGTACATAGATGTACCCAGGTATTATATTTACCCCACGTCGCCTTTCAAGGTGCCCGTAGCCTCCAGCATAACCTGGTAGTGTCAGTATACCTGTCTGGTAGGTAGAATACCATCCTTTTTGTTCTGTCTCAATGACCATGCCGCCGAGGTGTGCAATCGCTCTAGAAAGGCCGCGTCCTCCCGCGATTCTGTTGCCTCGTTGATACTAACATCATCCTGCTACCTACAAGCTTCTCGGCTCGTGAGGTGGCATGCCGCCTGATGCGCCGCGTTCGGCCTCGCACGCAGAGTATTGGATACGCAGGCTATGCCTTCGTACTTCTATCACCTGAAATTTGAACTCTACCCTACTCCCCCGTCCGAGGCTGGAGTACGAGTAGACGCGAAAAACCGAGCATCTTGCCACGGCGCAGTGTGGGTTCCAAAAACGAGTTCGAGCATCTTCGATGAGCTTCCCTCGCACCCGCGAAATCCTTTAGCCTCGCCGAACAACCCCCTACGGAAATCGCAAACGCCACGTCCCCGAGATACAACGGCCACATCTCACCCGGGTGTCGACAGTAGTGTGATCGACTGCGGGGCGTTGAGGCCGGCCCAAGTTCGCGACGACCGGTACATCGTCCTACTCAGCGAGGCGCAGCACCGACAACGAACACTGAGCGGTCCGCCGCCACAGCCGTCCGCAGCTATTAATCCTCAGACTGCCGTGAAGGATTGGCGATTTGGACAGATAAGTGTGGAGAGTATCGACATCGATGGCCACACAAACGACGACACCATGCAGGAATCACACGCTACTACCGCTGCCGCTGCTACTGTCGGCCCGTCGATGGGTAACGCGGGAAAAGGTACGAAGGCGGTGTATCGACCTCTGGCAACATCTAAGAACACGAATATTGGCTGGGGCATTGTACATGTGTATCGCGAGGGAAACGCCACCCCCGAGCTCCGTCTCCCGCCTCGACAAGAGTTTCAGGGCGAACAAGACCAGGCTCAGATCGACTGTACGACCGTATGCATCCCGGCAGTTCCTAGCTACCTTTCTCCGAGTGACTTCCTAGGTTTCATAGGAGATAAGTGGAGGGGACACATCAGTCATTATCGCATGATCATGACTGGTTGGATGAACAGATATTTGGTCCTCATGAAGTTTCGCGATAGCAACCGAGCCAGACTATTTGGGCAAGAATTCGACGGTAGAGTGTTCAACCCTATAGAGGTAAGGCTGTCGGTCATATTTAGAACGAGAGAAGTGAAGCTGACTCTACAACAGCCAGAGACCTGCAATATCGCTTTTATCAGATCCATCACCTTCGATACGCCTACGGCACCCAACGCTAGTTTTCCAGATCTCAACCATGATCCCTTCAAACCATCTACCGTGCATGAATATAGCTCGCTGAAGCCATTTCCACCGCCGACGCCTGATCTGATCGAACTGCCCACCTGCCCTGTCTGTCTTGAGCGAATGGATGACACTACGGGGCTCCTCACAATCCTCTGCCAGCATGTTTTCCATTGCTCATGCCTTCAGAAATGGCAGGGCTCAGGGTGTCCTGTTTGTCGACATACGAACATGTCGAACAATCTCACGAGTCTATATTCGCCCTCTAACTCAACATCCACAACATCATATGACTTAGAGAAACAATCTACGCAGCCGTTCGGGTCTAACGCTGCCAACCTATGTTCTGTATGCGACTGTACCGAGGACCTTTGGATTTGTCTCGTCTGTGGTAACGTGGGTTGTGGTAGATACAAACGGGGGCACGCCAAAGAGCACTGGAAGAATACGGCACACACATTTTCACTCGAGCTCTCCACTCAGCATGTATGGGACTACGCAGGCGATATGTGGGTTCACCGCTTGATTAGGGACAAGGGTGACGGCAAATTGGTTGATCTCCCAGGACATCATGAAACAGAGGCTGGAAACCAAAGTGAGGATGTGGTGCCCAGAGCTAAGTTGGAGAATATCGGTATGGAGTATACGCACCTTCTTACGAGTCAACTAGAAAGTCAACGTCTCTACTTTGAGGAGATGCTTTCCAAAGCAGTCGACAAGGCAGCCAAAGCATCAATAGCAGCCGACAGGGCGGTGGCCCAAGCCTCTGATGCACAGAAAGAACTACAAGAGGTCAAAGCGGAGCAGCAAAGAATGCGGTCTGAGATCATCCCGTCGCTCGAGAAAGACTTGGAGCGCGAGCGCACACGCGCAGCTAAGTCAACAGACTTGGCCCGAAATTTAGGAAAGAGTCTCCAAGAAGAGAAGAAAGTTTCGGAAGGGCTAATGAAGCGCATCGAGCATATCAACAAGGAAGTTGAGGGTCTTGATAAGCAACTTGCAGCACTACGGCTGGAGAATACCGATCTGAAGGACCAAAATCATGACTTGACAATGTTCATCTCGGGGCAAGAAAAGTTGAAGCAAATGGAGGCTGAGGGACAGCTGGAGGAAGGAGAGATTCAAGGAGGCAGTGTTGCCATACCCGAGGACAAGAAACGGCGCAAAGGAAAGGGGAAGGCTGGTAAGTGAGAGGACTATTTAGCCATGGCAAATTCCGAACAACCGTGCCGGCGAAATTCGGCCTAGAAGGCTATGGTTTTCCTCTTACGAGCGGCAAAAGTACATATTTGGGGAGTTCCGTATGGCACCATCCCGTATCATACATAGTCAGCGATTTACATCTTTAGGTCGGGACTTGCTTACCTAGAGCCAGTACTAGGCTTTTGTCTATGAGAAGATTAATAGAGGTAGCGATACCCTAGTTCATTGACCACCTTAGCATCTCTACATTTCCTACTTCAGACCATCGATAACCTACTAGAGGGTTGATAGTTGAAATACTTCCTGGCACCATAACCCGCTGGTCCGCCCTGGATCTTGTCAAGATAGGGTGTAGAAGTGAGCGGGCACTTCCGAAAATCCGTCTCTATCGCGCGTTAGTTCACATTGATGTGATATGGTCCTATGATTCCTTGGGCACCTCACTCTGTGCACTAGATAGACTACCTACATAGGTAGCTAATCTATGAGTTGATTTTAAAGTACCTACTAGTCGTGCTATTTATCGTACAGGTAGACTTCGAGCTTGGTCAAGATCCAATCAGAGACGGACAAATGCATGAAATATCAACGCTAAACCCAGTGCACCACTAATACTGTGTATGTACACTGCTTGGCCGTTTTCCGCTACAGCGCGCCACTGCTGGGATCTGGCCTGTATTTCTCGCTGCTAAAACCAACCCGGCGGGGCTTGGACTCATGAAGAAATTTCTGGGGCGCATTGGCCGGCTTCTATCTCGTTCTCCAAATTTATGACGCTTGTGATTCTGCCCCGCGAAATGCAAGAGCTACTATCCCAGCTGCACACAACATCTTGAAGGTTCCTTTTCGACGACTCGATCCAGCGGAGCCACAGCATTCTAGGTGCAGTTCGAAACGTGTCGCCATTCCCTTTCCGCAAGTGTGCTTTCGACACGCGACACGGCAAAGCATCGCTCTAGCGCAAACCCCGCACAATCCGATGGACTGATTTTTCGCGACACGACACAACACCGTCTCACCTGCGTCTGTCTCGGTCGACTTTGATATCACCCCTCGACCATCCTCTCAACCATGGTAGAGGCCCAGAAATCCAACAATGGGGTGCCGGCTTCGAGCTCGAGCACCCCAAAAACGAAGCACCAGAAGGAGCTGTATCCCATGACCGCGTGGAAGTACGATGCCTTCCTGCATACCTTCTCTGTCCTCGTCGATCTGTTTTTCCGTGAAGTTCACCCCCGAGGTGCCTGGCGCGTTCCCAGGAGCGGCCCCATCCTGTTCGTCGCAGCGCCCCATGCCAACCAGTTCGTCGACGGTCTGGTTCTACAGCGGACCCTAAAGCAAGAAGCGAATCGGCGTGTCGGTCTCCTGATCGCCGAGAAATCCGTTCATGGCTTCATCGGCTGGGGCTCTCGTCAGACCGGCTCCGTCCCCGTCGGTCGTGCCCAGGACAAGGCGAAGCCTGCGAAAGGCCTCATCTACATGCCAGATCCCATCAATGACCCAACCCTAATACGCGGCGTCGGTACCGATTTTGAGAAGGAGGCTGAAGTAGGTGGCATGATCTTCCTGCCCTCTGTTAAAGGTCAATCCGGAAGCTCTGTCGACATTTCTCAAATCATCGGCCCCGAGGAAATCCGGACAAAACGACCATTCAAGGGGAAGCTTCCGGTATTCCAACTCACCGGTCGAGACGATATCGACAGCGAAGGCAATCTTAGCAACCAAGACTTGAAGGGACCTAAGGATGGTTATGAGGGGACCAAGTATAAACTGGCGCCTCATATAGATCAGACAGAGGTGTACAAGGCTGTCTTTAGCCGTCTGAGATCGGGCGGTTGCATAGGCATCTTCCCAGAGGGCGGTAGCCACGACAGAACTGAGCTGCTTCCTTTGAAGGCTGGTGTTGCTATTATGGCCCTAGGGACCCTCGCCGAAGATCCTGACTGTGGTCTGCAGATTGTCCCCGTCGGCATGAACTATTTCCACGCTCATAAATTCAGGTCGAGGGCTGTCGTGGAGTTCGGCGCCCCTTTTAAAATCCCCGACGATCTGGTCAAAAAATACAAGAATAACCAGAGGCGAGATGCCATTGCGCAGACGTTAGATATGGTACATCAAGCGCTGAGCGCAGTTACTGTGTCTTCACCTGACTACGATACTCTGATGTGTATACAGGCGGCGAGACGCCTCTACAACACAGGCAAGAAGCTACCTCTGCCGATGGTTGTAGAGCTGAACAGAAAGCTGGCCATCGGGTTCTCCAAGTATAAGGATGACCCCCGCATCGTCGATCTGATGGATAATTTGAGAGATTACAATAAACAGCTTCACTATCTCAACATCAAGGACCATCAGCTGGGGTACGCCAAGATGACGCTATTGAGGGTGATTTTTACATTATTCTACCGAGTGGCCAAGCTATTGATCCTCTCAATCGGTGTCGTGCCCGGTCTCGTGCTGTTTGCTCCGGTTTTCGTCGCTACGAAATACATTAGTCACCAAAAAGCTAAGGAAGCTCTGGCGGGCTCATCAGTCAAGGTACAAGGTCGAGACGTGATGGCTACCTGGAAACTGCTCGTTGCCATGGCCTTTGCACCCGCGCTTTATAATCTTTATTCCATTACTCTTGCCATCAAGGTTTATCAAGATAATCTCTGGGGTTACCTGCATAACTACATTCCTTTCTGGCTTGTTTACATGATCGCCTGGGTTATTTTTCCGGCTATCACGTTTGCTGCTTTCCGGATCGGCGAGGTTGGTATGGACATCTTGAAGTCCTTACGGCCATTGATCCTATGCATTAGCCCAACTTCTAGCTACAGCGTTCAGAGACTGCGCGAGCGGCGAGTGGAACTATCGAAGCAAGTGGTGAAGGTGATTAATGATCTCGGCCCCGATATGTACGATGATTTCGAGAAGAGTCGGCTGGTGTCTGACCCGTTCCGCGACGATGGCTTTCTCAGTTCACAAGAAGAGGCCGGCATCTCCACCATACGTCGCGAGGGCGAGTCTGCCGTCTCGTCACCACCCGATTCCCCTGGCATATTACGCAGACACACTACAAAGTCGAGCCAAGCGATTCCGCGGAACGAGTCATTCAGCAACATCGGATCTATTGGCATGTTTGCCACACGGCCACCGTCTCGGTCGAGAAGTAGGAGCAGCAGCGCCGGCGGTGGCTTCGGGTCTGCGGGTTTCCCCGTATCCGGATTCACTACATTAGACTCCCACGAAGGGTTCCAGGAGGCGAATAACAAGATCAGGGCAGCAATGAAGGAGAGGAGCCAACTGAGGAGGAGAAAGAGCGGCATTTCAATCGCCGACGATGAGAGCGAAACATGATTGTTTTAGTTTGAAGAATTCACGAATTTACGGGGGAAAAGGGGGGGGTTATAGTGTAACTAGTCGCTCACCCGAATGGAGGTTTTTCTTTGTTGTAGATGGTTGGCGGTTAAGGCATACCCGTTTCGTTATTGCGACAATGAATTTGCTAGATAGTGTTCAATAGCCATCATATACGTTGGGGTGGGGGTGGGATTCACATCCATCTTGCGAAGAAACGGATAGGGAGGTTTTTGTGATTGCGCAATGAATAAATCGTCCTGATTATATATGAACTTTCTTCTCTATGTATGATTCTACCTGTTATACATACAGTTGGCACAGTATGCTGCAAATGATCTTGGGGCTTTACCGTCAACAGCCAAAATCATCCATGGATGGCTTGACAGGGGGCAGCTACCTACCTACCTACCTAAGCTACGGAGGTACACTAGGTAGTACGGGGAGAGTACAACTAGTACGGGGAGAGTAGTGGAGCAAGTAGGTACCAGCGACAAGCTGACCAATGATTCCTTTCAAATTGATCTGATAAGTGAGTTTTAGAAATGCCACCGCGCTACACGTAATCGCGCGATCTGATAAGCTGTCAATGTAAGGTGTGTTAGGATTCACTTCCAGCCTCCCGAGTTGCCCACGCTACTGTAATCTAGGTACATAGTACGTGTGCCTATCGATGTGGTCCCGGCCTCGGACCCGAAGGTTTTCTCCGTACCTCGCAGATCGAACTGTCGGCTTCAAACACCTTACCACCGAGCTCGTCCGAGGGGCTGCAGTGGACTTCAGAGCATTCTCACTATTATTAATGTCTGCAAGATAGCAGGTCGGATTTAACCTCTGCACGCGCAGACTTATAATAGACTGATCCGTAGAACTTGCTGTTTCTCACACTTCCGTAAGATAAGTGTTCGGCAATGACGACTAGCCCATCGTTTAGAAATCCAAGGTAAAACATCGTCGTCACATAGAGCGGGCAATTCATCGTTTCAAGCCTCTCCGTTCGCCTAACGCACGGGGGCAAAGGATCGGACGGCTTTACACCGCCGATTTGTAATAGGTCAGTAATCGTGGTCCACGTCTTACCACTCAGTATCTGCCAGCAGCCAATGCCAACAGAACAAGCGCCCGAGACGGGCCCCGAAGCTCCCAGCTGTTGAACGAACAGCGCAATAGAATCCCCCACTTTGCCGTGCGATGCCGAAAATGGTGGATAAGAGTGGCTGGCTGACTTGTGAGATCAGAATACGTCAGTCCGCAGTAAGGGGGTTCCTGGTCCAGGGTAGTAGTATAAGCTGGGATTCTAGGGCGCCCACTATTTGCTCGGAGCCACGATGACGGTCGGGACCTCCTCGTCTTCCTCTCAACATCCGGAACGCCAGCCGCCCCTGAAGCAGAAGATGGCTCTGGGACTGAAGTCGCTGCTCGGCAGCGCGCGGCGGTTCGCCACGGGCGAGGAGCCCTCGACGGTGCCCGACCTGGCCAGCCTGTTCGCGCCCACGGACCCTGCCGTCGACGGCGCCGACTGCACCCACGACTGCGAGAGCTGCCACGTCTCGTATCCCCGCGGCTTCAAGACCGAGACGAGCGATCTGCTGTACGGCCACGTGAAGGGCTGGAGCACCCATGTCATTGTCGCCACGTGCAAGTCGGACTGGGTGCGCGATGTCGAGGACGAGAAGGGCAGCGTCATGGAAGCGTTCGGGAAGGCCGCGAACCCTGCAAACGGCGTATGTCACCCACCCCGCTACCTGAGACTCTACCCAGTGTGCATTTTGGGCTATCCTGCCATGCCTCGTGCTTAGAGGGAGAAGGAGAGGCAGGCAATGGTTGAGACCCAATGCGCCAAACCCTCCGTCCGGGTCGTGACTACGTTGCTAGAAGTAGTATTCATTGACTAACGGGAGGACATCATGTCGGAACAGCGGCTCATGCTCTCGGCCTCGAACATGCCGACGCCCTCGCACACGCCCGACTACTCAGAGCCGACAAAAGCGATCCTCCTGCCCGCCTTCACCTTGATCGAGAACATCACGCCGGCCGCCGTCCCGCTCCTCATCTCCGAGTACATCAACCACGCGCCAACCTCGAAATCACCCCTGGGACCCATCACGCTCCCGCGCTCGCTCCCCCTCCCGGGGCTCCCCGACGCGCAGCAACTCCTGGCGCGACCCTGTCCGCACCGCGCGCTGATCCTCCTCTGCTCGCACAAGACGCGCGACGCGCGGTGCGGGCAGAGCGCGCCCATACTCCGCAAGGAGCTCGAGCGCCACCTGCGGCCGCTCGGCCTGTTCCGCGACCTCGACGACGAGCGGCCCGGCGGCGTGGGCGTGTACTTCATCAACCACGTGGGCGGGCACAAGTACTCGGCCAACATGATGGTGTACCGCCGGCCCGACGCCTTCGGCGTCGACGCCGTGGAGAGGGGGAAGCTGCCCCCCGGCGAGGAGGTGCAGATCCAGAAGACCGTGCAGAAGAAGATCGAGACGCCCGTGGCCGAGGGCGTGACGAACGGAGGCGAGGCGGAGGGGGAGAGTGGCGAGGGCGAGGGCGATGACGTCGGCGCGGCGCAGTGTATCTGGCTCGCGCGCGTCCGCCCCGAGGATTGTGAGAATATTGTCCGGTATACCGTCTTGCAGGGCAAGGTCGTGAAGCCGGATACGCAGCTGCGCGGCGGCTTTGATCGTGCCAGGGGCTTGATGAGTTGGTGAGGGGTGGGTCGTTGTTTGGAGCTGCCACTTGAGATTCACGGGTCTTCATAGATAGACGATCCCGTCCCCCAGTCTACTTTACGCTGGGAGGGTTGTTCCGCTGCCTGTATTGATGAGGCGAGTCATGGGGGCTTTTAAAATCTGCTGGACTTGCTTGTTGAAAGATGCGGCGCGATGCGGCTTGAGGACGAGGGACTGCACACTGGAGGTCTGGAGACGAGAGCAGCTTTGCTCATTAACCTTAGGTTGAGAGAAATAGGGTAGAGACCGTTGCTATCAGACAGGCTGGTATGCTTCTCTATCCGACCAAGGTAGATGTTATGAATGTAGATAGAACGGGCACCCTTGATTCCGGAGCATAGAAGAGCAATCAATAGAACAATGAAGCATTTATGTTATGCTTGATCAGTGGGATTTGCCTTGCAAGGTAGTTTGGTCATCCTAATGTCACGGACGATTACGCATGCGGACTTGATGGGATTTATTCTATGATTATGAGTTGTACCGTACGATGTTCTGCCGAAATAACTTGGAACATCTCCCATATGATAATACCTAGTATTGCTACGTTTGATGACCCTCGTGACCAGATATATAGAATATTAAGGTCATTTTTAGATGAGAGAATCAGATTTGATCAGTTCTGCGCGGTGGCCGGCCACTTAGACTTAGTAGATACACTGCCGAAATACCTGCCCCAAGTCCTGAATAATTTCCAAGCGCCTAGAATAAAGGATGATTGTAAGCCAATACAATATAATAAAAGGACCTCACCAACATCGAGAGTCCTGGATGGCAAAATTGGCAATGGCGACCGACCGGGTGCTCACGTGATAAGGAGCTGTCAGAGGGGAGTCGTGAGCCTCGGTCCAAGCCGGCCAAGCACCTGCATTCCCCATTCCCGGTGAACCCATGCCCAGGCCAGACCGGGGTTCGTCATCAAATGAATCGCCAACACCTTCCATCTATCTTCCTCGCGCGACCGACCAAACCCGCATTCCCCGACGGCCTCCCGACTTCGCTCTGCCACAACGTATCATAATATGACATGACACCTTGCCAGCGAATCTAAGCTGCAAACATGGCTATTCGTGACGACGTTGTGTCCTCGGCGGTTTCCTGTACGTCTGCCCGTGTCCGCCTGTCTTGTGCATTGCACCGAGGAAAAGAGAGAGACATCATCCACCCAATCTGACAACAGTGGCTGACTTGTCGTGCAGTCCTGCAGGACCCAAACGTCGCCTCGTCGCCCATAGAGAGCAAACTATCGTTCTTACGGTCAAAAAACCTCACACAAGAAGAGATCGATGCGGCATTCGCCCGCGCTGGGGGTTCACCGCCCCCTGCTTCGACAACGTCGCAAACCGTCTCGGCACCGGCCCAGCAACAGCCATACTACCCCCAGTACCAACAGCAGCCTCCATATGGATGGCAAGAACCGCCCCCAGAGCCCCCCAAGAGGGATTGGCGCGACTGGTTTATCATGGCTACGGTAGTAGGCGGAGTCGGTTACGGTCTGTACTTTATCTCAAAGGTACGGTCTGACCCAGCTATTCTATATCCGCCCCGCAAATGCTAACACGCAGACAGCGATACCTCTATCCCTTAGTGGCCCCGCCCACGCCAGAGAAATTAGACCAGGATAAGACGACGGTGGACGAGCAGTTCGAGAAGGCATTCGCAACGCTCGAGCAGCTGGCGAAAGACACGGAAGCCCTGAAGGTGTCCGAGGCCGCCCGCACCGAGAAGCTGGATAAGGTTCTCGAAGACCTAGAGCAGTTTGTCCGAGACTCGAAGTCCGCGAGCCGGCGGCAAGAGGACGAGACAGAGCGCCTGCGCGACGACATCAAGACTATCAACGCCACCATTCCTAAATCCATGTCAGCGCACAAGGAGTTCACCGATGGCCGGCTCAGGGAGATAAGCAACGAGGTGAAGAGTTTGAAGTCTCTCGTCTCGCAGCGCATGAACTCGACACAGGCTTCGGCCCCATCGCCCGCGGCCGCGTCACCTACACCGTATAATGGCGGAGCAAGTGCCCAGCTCCGACCTACCAGCGCCAACGCGGCGTCCGTGAGCCCGGCGACCACTCCATCAGCAGAGGTGAAAGAGAATGGCGGCTTAAACGGCGGCAGCAGCACCCAGGACGAGAACAAGACTAGCGCATCAACACCAACGCCTAACAAGCAAGATTACATCTCGTCGCTCGGCGGACGATCAAGCCCCTTCGGCAGCGGCGCCCCGGCAGCCAAGGCGTCAATCCCAGCATGGCAGATGGCCGCTACGAGCTCCAAGGCGCCAGAGAACGCTGCTGGCAGCTCCACACCGGGTGGAAGCAGTTCTTAGAGTTTGCTTAACCGGACAAGGAAGCACCAGTCGCATGGGAAAATACAAATCATACACTTCTTTATGGGAGTCAAGGCATGGCTCGACACGAAAATCGCACCTTATGTACAAATAATAGCGTGGATCAGTAGGTGTATTAGTACTACGCATCTCCGCGGACAAAGCGATCAAATATCTTGTTATGAGATGAAGCACATGGAAATAGGGGGCTCTTCTGCCGCGAGATACACAGGTACTGCGTACGTAGGTATGTATGCTCAGTTGATGAAAAGAGGCCTATGCCTTGGGAATAGCACTATTCTATAGCGAAATAAATAGTTACTAATGAATTTGTCGTGTCCTACGTGTTGAAGAGTGTAATGAGAATGGCAAAGTTGCTGGAAACGTGGTATGGATGGACGAACCGGTGCCTGAACGTGGAGCTACTTGGACGTTTTGTTGTGTGGTTCAATGCTACGATATACTAATGAGTAAAGATGTGTAAAATGGTATTTGTAATGAGATGGGTCGTGGACAGGATCACTACGTGGTGGGTTGTTGATTGTTTGAGCCGTGTTAGGTATGACGACGAAGGAAGCTATATGGACCAGCTGGAGAAACCCCGGCAAAGTGCTTTAATCACTATATAAACAGTGTTCTGTGTGTTTAAGGGCAACTATAGAAAGTAACAATTGATGATCATGTTATTATCTACGGACGTTTGTATCGTTATCGTGAACTTGGCAGCGTTGTTATGTTAGAGACGTAGGAGCTGTACACTGCGTATTTTGATAGGGGAACCGGGCCTGTTTCCCACTCTGCTACGTCTTAGCTCTGTTGTGCTGTTTTGACATCCGCGCATTACATCGGACAGCAATGAGGGTAATCATGTGGTTAATCAAGTCACGAGTTTACTACGTGTATGTCCAGCAGTAGATTATGCGACAGTTTTGACAGCGTATGGACAGTAGGTATGGTATGTCTTGTGTAAGCATTTACGAGATAATATGCCTAACGGTCAATTTGAACCGAAATGCCGAGCCTCGGTTGGAGATCAAGCTCCCCTTCCCCACGTGTATGGTTTAGCTGGGGAACTAAGCTTAATACAAACGAGATAACTCTAAAGTAAACCTCCTCCGGTGGCCAATGAGGGATAGTCTCAACATGCAAGTTTCTGCGGATCCGAGATGCAGGGCAAACGAGGCGATAGGTTAGGTTGGGGTAAAGCGTGGCATTGGGCGTCATTGACCTGATCCGATGGTACACGTGTATACGTAGTAGAGCTGAGCATTTAACCTATTCTAAGGCTTCGTATGCCGTTATGTCTCACGGCATGTAACGGGTTCGCTCGGTATAGGCGGTCAATCCATCGAGTAGAAATCGGTGTACGCGTCTATAATTCACCTGGTGGGCTGAGAACCAATAGATCTAACTACAACTTAGCCTAAGAGTTGGCAATGGATTTCCACTTGTATAAGAACCTAGACTAGAAGTTGATCCTAGCCGTCCCGTGAAACTAAATAGCTAGACAACTTCCCTAGTCAATTAGATAGGCGTATATCATACCAGACAAGTGCAAGGCTAAGACAGAGGACAGCCAAAAGGTTAAAAGGCCACATAGTGATCGGAAATCGGGAGCAAAAGAAGGGTCTCTCACCCAAAATCTTCCCCCACCGCAATGAATTGCTGGTGGTGAATTCGCACAGAAGAGCATCTCCAAAGCGCTCTGATCTCCTAATTAGGTATACAGACCGGCCAGCAGCAGTCCAGCCGAGGCCACCTTCAGCCCCCGCCACACCTCCAACTCTCACGACTCACGAACATACACTATCAACAATGGCTGCTGATAACGCAGCAAAAGACCAGGCCGCCGAGCTGAAAAAGGCCCGGCGGAGATTTTTATTGTCCCTTCTGCCCAAAATACCACTCCTCGTTCGCGTCCTGTTCTCCCGCATCCTGGGGATGTCGGAAACAGCGCGATACCTAGACTTAGAGACGGACATGACCCTGACAATCCTGCGGTCGACGCTGAGTAACTCGAAGCCACAGGCCGTCGCAAAGACACAGGCCATGACACTGCTCGATCCCGGCGTGAAGGGCAGGGTCTGGATCGCCAAAGCAGTGTCCGAAGTGCCTCCGGAGCGAGGAATCCGCGAGGCACTCATGGACGTCATCCGCTCGATGAGCGACTCAGAGGTGCAGGCGGCGAGGTTCAAGGTGCCCGACATCGTGCCCGTCGAGGCAGAGTGGACGGGCTACAGAGCGGGCGCTGCGTCAAATGCACCGCTCCCAGACATACCAGAGGAGCAGAAGTACGAGGCGATGATGAAGGAGTGCAACAACGCGACAACGGTGCTGTATTTTCACGGCGGCGCCTACTATCTATGCGATCCGTCGACGCATCGCCAGCTCAACAAGAGACTGGCCAAGAACATGGGAGGACGCGTCTACTCTGTCAGATACAGGTTGGCGCCTCAACACCCCTTCCCGGCGGCGTTGCTCGATGCGCTGGTCTCATATTTCACACTACTTTACCCGCCCCCTGGGTCGATGCACGAGGCCGTGTCCGCAAGAGACATCGTCTTCGGTGGTGACAGGTAATAATTAAAAACCCCCACTCGCAACGAACAGTAGCAGACACGAGAAACCCGGCTAACGCGAGAGCCGACCAGCGCGGGAGGTAATCTCGCTCTAGCTCTAACGCAGACAATAATACGGCTCCGCCGCCAAAACGTGAGGATACCATGGTTCGGCACGAAGCGCCACGTCCCGCTGCCGGCAGGCATCACCCTGCTGTCGCCCTGGCTGGACATCGTGCAGAGCATGCCGTCGTGGTCGACGAACTCGAAGTGGGACTACCTGCCGGGTCCCGACATCCTCGAGGACAGAGAGTACCCGGCGGACGACTTATGGCCGGCCAAGCCGCCGCGGAAGCACCTGTACGTCGACGACGCGTTCCGGCTGCACCCGCTCGTCAGGTTAGTCGCTGGAGTCCTTTAACCCCCCCCTCCCCTTTTTTTGGCACGTCTCGGAAACATGAATTGTCTCAACGGGCATATTCTACTCCTGCTACTCCTCCAAGCTCCCGAACCCCCGAGCAATTCTTACTATAAGTGGAGATTACTGACTCCGGTGTTCTATATATTAGCGTACACCTGAGCCCGAGCTGGGAGGGCCTCCCGCCGGTGTGGGTCTCGTGCGGCTGGGAGGCGCTGGCCGACGAGGACAGGTACCTCGTGTCCAGGCTGCGGGCCGAGGGCGTCCCCGTCGTGTTCGAGGAGTACGAGGCCATGCCGCACGTCTTCGCCGCGGTGCTGCCCAAGGTGGCGCAGACGGAGCGCTGCGTGCAGGGCTGGGCGCGCTTCATCACGGCCACGCGGAAGGATCCGGGCAGCATCACCTCGAGCTACACGTGCATCAGGGCGAAGACGCTCGAGGAAACCGAGGGCGATGTGGAGAAGCTGACGCCGTTTCAGCAGAAGGATGTTTTTGAAATGGCGTATTCGAGGGTTGGGAGGGAGACGCCTGTGCCTCTGGTCAGCCCGCGGTTATGAGTTTATGATTTATCTGGTCGAGGGTGTGTGGGTTAGAGAGATATATGGCTTGCATAAGCCTCGGGGTTTTGGACATTTGCACCAGACTGTGTCACGGGACGAGATTTGACGAAACCATGTCGTCTCATCAGAGATCGGCGGTCATCACACATAGGTACATGTACATAGATATTTAAGATGAGATATATACGGTAGGGCATGATCGTTTTCGCGACAGCGTATTATAATACAACATGAAGAGCGAACTACAGCAGAGCAATTTCTAGGCCCAGACGTTCCCTAATACCTCGTATAGCGTTATACAGGCGTCCATCAAGGATATCAGGTAATAAGGGGCGAAAATTAGCCATGCTACAGCGCCTTGATGTAAGTAGCCATAAACATGGAGTGACTGGCTGTATGACACGACTATATGCCCGCAGGTGAAAGACGTGCATTAGGAATATTAAAGACTTCTTCGATCCCAACTTTGATGTGAGCCAAGAAGACAAGGTTAAGCAGGGATCGCATATAGCGGCTGAACCGCCTTAAGTTTTGCATCTACAGGGCGACTTTGGCCCTGTAAGCCCTGTATCTCAGCTAAGCCTAACCCATCCACCAATAAACAAGTAGGTACTGTACCACCAATTCAACCCTAATATCTCACAATTTTCATCATCTCACTCTCACAGTTAGGTTAGTCCTCTACTAAACACCGCACGCACTGTGTGAAACTCACAGAAAGACGACGTCGAATGAGTCTAAATCCACCGGGCTCATGAGATAGACCGGGGAAGAGAACGTGGCTCAAAAACCGACCCAATTCTAGCCGGTCGATCAACTCCGGTGACAATGGAGCGCCACCGGCAAGCGGTGCGGCTCATCGCCGCGACGGTGCGCGGGTACTTCGAGCAGTCGATCCCGTTCCGGATCATGCACGGGAGCACCAACTCGACGCGGCCCTCACACCTGAAGTCGCGGGCGCGCTTCGTCGACATCGGCGCGCTGAAGAACGTGCTGGAGGTCGACACGGCGCGCCGCGTCGCGCTCGTGGAACCTAACGTGCCCATGGACAGGCTGGTCGAGCACACGCTGCGCCACGGCCTCGTCCCGCCCGTCGTCATGGAGTTCCCGGGGATCACGGCCGGCGGCGGGTTCGCGGGCACCGCGGGGGAGAGCAGCTCGTTCAAGCACGGCTACTTCGACGAGTCCGTCAACGCCGTGGAGATCGTGCTGCCCGACGGCGAAATCGTGGTCGCGAAACCGGGGAGCCGGCGTGCCGGCGCGCAGCAGCAGTCTGCTGAGGCCGCGAGTCGGGCGTTGATTAACACGAAGCTCGGCGAGGGAGAGGACCCTGAGAAATACGCGGATCTCTTCCACGGTGCCGCCGGCGCCGTGGGCACTCTTGGTATCACAACTCTTCTGGAACTTAGGCTGATCGAGGCGAAGCGCTTTGTGCGCACGACGTACCGCCGGACGAGCACCGCGGCCGAGGCGATTCGTGCGGTGCGGGAAGAATGCGGCAAGCCGGGTAACGACTACGTCGACGGGATATTATTCTCCGAAGGTCACGGAGTCATCGTCAGCGGGCAGTTGACAGACGAGCTCCCCGCCGGTGAGAAAGTGCGCACATTTAGCCACCCCCGGGACCCGTGGTTCTACATGCACGTGCGCAACGTCACGAAGGGGCTTCGCTCATCTATCTCATCTACTTCTTCATCCACCTCCACTACGCCGTCCCAGGGCACAGTCACCGAATACATCCCACTAGCCGAGTACCTCTTCAGATACGACCGGGGCGGCTTCTGGGTAGGTGAAGCGGCGTTTGACTACTTCCGTCCCGTGCCGTTCACGCGCTTCTTCCGGTGGTTCCTCGACGACTTCCTGCACACGCGGATGCTGTACCGGGCCTTACACGCGAGCGGGGAGAGCGGGCGGTTCTTCGTGCAGGACCTCGGGATCCCGTACGACACGGCCGAGGAGTTCATCGCGTACACGACGAAGTCGCTCGACATCTGGCCGCTGTGGCTGTGTCCTCTCAAGACGCCCAAGGGCCCCAGCTTCCACCCGCACGCGCGCGGCAGCAGCAATCGCTCGCCCGACGGCAGCGGCGCGGAGAAAAAGGACGACACCGAGATGCTCAACGTCGGCGTGTGGGGCTGGGGTCCCAGGGACAAGGCCGAGTTCGTCAGCGTCAACCGCGCGCTCGAGGCCAAGGTCAACGAGCTCGGCGGCATGAAGTGGCTGTACGCGCACACGTACTACAGCGAGCCCGAGTTCTGGGACGCCTTCGGCGGCCGCGCGGCCTACGAGGCTCTCCGGACCAAGTATCGCGCCGCGAGCCTGCCGAGCGTCTACGACAAGGTCAAGGTCAGGACGGACGACGAGGCGGCGAACAAGGGCTGGAGGCCCTTCGTGAAGAGCCTGTGGCCTGTTGGCGGCCTGTACGGTATTTGGAAGGGAATTCAGAGCAAGGATTACATGCTCCATCGCCGCGCTACCTGGAGATGGCGGTCCGGTAGTGAGAAGCAGAAGACGGCATAGACTAGAGTGGGGTTAGAGGATGGTGGACATGGCAATGAGGAGCTGAGGCTTCGAAGGGCTTGCCCTGTATGTTAATTGTATATCTTTGTACACCACCCGTCCCATTACGATAGATGTATGCATTTGGGGTGGTATGATTCGAGTGATACGATGTTTCCGGATTCTTAGTTCGGAGGTAAAGAAGTGCCGATACCACAATTGCTATGGCACGGTCTTGTACAAGTCCACGTTCTTAAGAATTAACACACACTTCATTCGTGGTTCTCAGTTCTGTTGGTATGAGCACTATCGTTTGCCTTGCCTTTCCCGTTAGTGCCGACGATGTTTGGATCCCGTCCTACACCTGGCCGAATAGGGGCAAGTCATCCGCGTTCTGGGGTAAATGATACTGAAAATTCTGCCACAAGTAAATCAAGCAACCTAGTCAGTCACCTGTCTCACATTCGAAACTGATGTCGAGAAAAGCGGCTCGACAACGTCACAACAAGAAAGGGCTTCGCTAAAAGTGCCTTTAAACACAACTGCATTCAAACCTATTCACCTATCAGTCAAGAAGCACCTCTCCTTGAAGGCGGGGTCTCTTCTGCAAAGCACGTTGTGGCCGAGCAATCACAATAGTGGAAAGGCCCTGGTCGAGTGCTCGACATCAGATCCAGTCATGTGCCTGACTGATAACATGCCTAGCCACATATCAAGAATGCCAACCAAACCTCATGATCCCGCGAGTCCGGAATCTCCTATGGCAAAGTGCAAAGCCACAGCTACAAGTGCCCGCTACGATCTTTCAAAAGCTACGATTAATGTCCTTGACAGGTTCCCCAGACGCCACCACAGAGATAGCAAAACTGTCCGCCGCATCTACATGTCATGTGATTACACCCTGATCTCTTCTCGACAATGTTGTTGCAGCTGGGGCATGATCTCCACCCATTCCTTGTTGCAAGAGAGACTGCTTGCTGCATGCCGACGTCCTGTGGGCAGATCCCGACGTGAGTGGCATTCCGACATATTCTGCATGTCGTAGACTCGCACGCGCGACAAGCCGCTATGTCCGGTCCTTGGTACTGTACCGGCGGCACAAAGGCCCCGCAGGCCCTATTTGAGCAATAGACGGGGTTTGGCGTTGTCAGTTCCAAGATCATGAGTCGATACCTCTCCCGAAAGTCCTCCGTTGTGGTGGCGCACAAATCTACCGGAATCTCCTGAAGACAGCAACGAAACGGCTGACGGCTATCTAGGGCATTCTGGAAAGCGGCTTGTGTTTCATGAGTTAATTTAAGCATCGCTTTATTCTGCATAGTATAGAGATTATAGAGATGTAAGAGAACTTACTTTGAAGATCTTCGTGGCAATACCAGTGCGCGCAGGGTGCCTGGACCATGGAACCCATATCGTCCGCTTCCATGCAGACTGCACATTCTCTGAGACGTTCCCGACGTATCCGCTCTCTCTCTTGCGCCTCTTCCTGGGCCTGCATTTGTGCCTCTTCAATTCTGGCCTCTGTCTCCATATGCTCGGCGAGTATTCTATCCTGCTCTACTTGTCTCTGCCGCGCAGCTTCATCTCTCATTCGAGCCATGGACTCTTTTATGGAATCTCTTATGGCCTCTCTTCGTACTACCTCGGCAAATCTTTCTTCTTCCTCTATAGCTCGACGAGTCTCAAACTCCAACATCATCTGCTCGAAATCATCCATCTGCTGCTGACGCAACGTTTCTTCTCGCTCTCGTCTTTCTCTCGCAGCTGACTCGCGAAACTGCCGAATTGTTCTCAACTCTTCAGATTGGCGCTCTCTCATCACCAGAGCTTCTGCTCTTACTTGGTCTGTCAAGCCATCCTGTGCCCGTTTCGCCGCTGCGAGTCGCTCGTATGTATTCGGAGATAACACCAGCTCTGGTGGGCGCCGTGGGGCAGCAGAAAGTTTCCGGGTATTCGACATATCTGCTGGCGGCCGAGCATTGCGTTGGATCAGACCGTGGGAGCACCGAAACACTCCGCTGCCGATACTGGCGCATCTTTCGGACGGATAACTTGGCATTTGACCTCCATAATGAGGTGGGTAGATGGATCATGAAAAGTTATATCATAGTGCAACTCTCACCCAGCTCGTGTCTCGGAGAGCTGAAAGGAATTTCGGGGTTTAAAGGCCCAGCCCAAAAGCTAAGAGCCCATAGGCCCCCAAGTATAGTGTTTATAGATTAGGTTTTAGGTTGCCAAAAGCCTTAAGCCGAAATAATAAATAAATAAACAATTTATATATGATAATTATTGTACTGATCTAAGAAATACTTGAGCCTAAGAAATTCTATCCCATTGAAGGCCACTTCGGCGTCGCCCCCCCTTCGAGACCCGACGGGTTCCATACTACCCCTACTAACAGGAGTAACATCATTGCACTAGAGAGTGTGATGTAGGAATTTGTAACAATAGTTATTGCAGTAATATATAGCACGGACAAGATTAGTTTTAAATCGAGGTATTTATGAAATAGATGATTTTATTGGCCTAGACCCTAGTCACCAGTAGGAGAAATACTTATAGATAGGCTTTTTACATGGGGCCCAAATGCAAACCATAAATAGAAGTCAAGCTACGAGGCGCACGCGGAATAACCGGAGATGCACAATCTAGGCAACTATCCATGGATTGTATACCGCTGCATAACCGACCTTTGACAGGCCTATTATTTCCAAACAAAGATCTGCAGAGCAAGAGTCGGAGTGGTCACATAACGAGTTTCCCGGCAATCGATTTATTAGTATAGACTTTTGTCTGTTAGTCTATTTGCTGTTTTGTATAATTCAGGTTGGTTGTCCGTATACCTTTACGGTCCTGAATAGTTTTGGAACATGTCAGCAAAGAGCCCCTGCTATTTGAGGGGTAAACGGGTGAGGTGGAAAAACAGGGGGCCTGCCAAAGGTCGGTCAGGAGGCAACGCCTCTTTATCACACAGGCTAATAGCATTGGGAATGCTCTTGACAGAATGCATCTGGATATGATTGTTACGTTTCAAGCATAAGCTACTGCACAAAAGGAACTATTCCGCAGGGCCAATCGATAAGATGAGGCGTAGTACATCGGCGGTTCACGGAATCTTGCAAGGCTGAATTGGGTGCCCCCAACTATGACCTCTTTCAAAGAACGCAACGTTCGTTGGGCGACGACGGATAAATGCCTGCCGACGCAGCCATAACCTAGAAGATTGAACATGAATCCATAAGAACGAAGTTCTCTCACTGTTCTTGCTAATTATGCATCCCCATAGTTTGTGCTAAAGATGAATGTAAAACTCTCAGTTGATGGTCAAGACGGGAGACTCATAGCTCAGAGCACCGGGCTACGGGATCTTCGGACTGATAGCGATCGTCAATTACAACTCTATGATCAGGTATGTCATGGATCGGGGCGTTGTGCCTACACAATAGAACTTTGCTCCTATAACAGACCCCTTTTCATTGTCTTAGTGTGGAGGGGGGAAAGGTTTGAATATAGTGTTCTGACTATACGCAGAGCGTAGAGTACGGACGCAACGGGCGTCCCGGAATGGGCGCCCCATGGTCGATACCGGGATCAGCGGCCGGCCACCTTTCAGTAGAGATTGTCGAGTCTCCCGTAATAAAAGGTGGTCTACGTGCAACAGTTCTTGCATCTCAGAGCTCGCACGAGCTTCCTTCGTCCATCGATGTCCCAGTAGGCCGAGATTTGCTCCTCACCGCAATTGGTGGCAATGGTGAAGACGGAGATGATGGGCGAGACGGGGTCGATGGAGTGGATGCGTCAGAGACCTCAGAGGCCACGGTACGAACGAATAATGCGTATACTGCTTCATTCCAAGCTGATAACAAGAAAGCCAGGTTCTGATGGAGGCCATGGCGGCAAGTTCGTTGTCCCCAATATTTTACGACTATGGCGAATAGCTAATCACCCAGGCAGTGGTGGACACGGCGGCAACGGCGGAGATGGCGGAGATGGTGGCACCATAGAGATCGTTGTGCACGAAGATCAGGCGCATCTTCTCATGGCAGTCAAGTGGGATCTTTCCGGCGGAAAAGGCGGTCAACCCGGTAAACATGGCCAGCCGGGTCGCGGCGGAAGTGGGGGAAAAGGGGGAAAGGGATACGAATGGTATGTCTACTACCCGACATAACAGGAACAGGAATATTAATCACTACGACACAGGAAACAGACCGATGGCTATATTTACAGCTGCACCGCTCGATGTCTCGGAGGTGATACGACCACCAACTCTAGCAGCTTAGTTCGTTACAAAACAGTAGTGGACATGCGCCGGTAAGCCTCTAAAGCACTCCTGAGGCACTACCTCTAACATATCCGGCCTACTTGGTATAGCAACCTAGCGCTCAGGTGATGACTGGTAGTAACACGGCTCAGTTGATGGCTCAGGCTGCAACGAGACTGCAGGAATTACCCAGTCCGCAAGTGAGCTCTGGTGCGTGTAAATGCCATGGCGGGCAGGAACACTGCACTGGATGCGACAGCCGTCCTTTGATTCAGACACATAAGCAAGTTGAAGGTCTGGATGGGTTGAATGGCCATCCTGGTACACCAGGTACAAGTGTCCTTCATAACGGCGTGGGCGGTCTTCAAGGCAACGTAACAATTGTTGTACAGAAGTCGGATGGAAGCCGTCAAGAGTACAGCTCTTTGTACAGTCTTGCGCTCACAGACTTTGACGTCGAGGATGAGAATGGAGACGGAATTTTCGAACCCGGTGAACATCTATTCGTTCGAAGAATCACAGTTCGGAACTCCGGTATGTGCTAGTGTACCATTGTGGTTACCTTGGATACTGACTCAACCATCTGTAGGAGGAATGCCCTCTCCAATGCGCTTCATACAACTGAGCATAGTTGAATCAGATTGGTTCAAGCTGGTAGATGGGCACGACGGTCGGACTTTTCTGCCCTCAATAAGAGAGGGGTCATCAGTCACCATTGACGGTCCTATCAAAGTGCGAATCCGAGAACGAGAAGAGTACGAGATTCTAGAGACAGGGGCTTTATTCACCAGCCACGAAGCCATTCACCTTAACGCGATCATGCCTTGGATAGAAAGGGAAATTTCGAATTTCGAATTTCGAATTCAATAAAGTGATTGAGATCAAATATCCCTGTGAGCTGAGAAGCTTTCAATATTTGGCTACGGTAGCTC
This sequence comes from Xylaria longipes, assembly GCA_025201785.1. Taxonomy (NCBI): domain Eukaryota; kingdom Fungi; phylum Ascomycota; class Sordariomycetes; order Xylariales; family Xylariaceae; genus Xylaria; species Xylaria longipes. The sequence goes on from MU619731.1 coordinate 75,123, forward strand.
AAGGATCACAGAGTAAACTGTCGTTTGAGGTATGTACCTTATTATAAGCTGCTTCTAGGGTTTTGGGGCTGCTAACATTAAGAAAGGTTTACACTCATGGAAGTGTCTCAATTGGACCTCACGGATATAACTCGCGGGTTGTTGAGATCGACGTCTCGTTCCCTGCAGCCTTTGGGGAGCTCGAATCAGAACCTGACCAGTGGCGTGAATCCGTTACTATTACTCCCAGTTGTAATATCAAAGGTAGAGGAAGCTTAGTACTAGAGCAGCAGCTCCGTGTCCACAGTAACGCCCAGAGTTATCAGCATGTTGCGGCCTTATTCAAGCTCCATCTGGGGAAGCCAAAACAGCGTGGACCTGATGGCCAATACGATGTCAATCTTGTCCACGTCGTTGAGATCAGGATGCAAGTGTCTGACTACTATACCATCCATCCCGACGCGTCTTTCCTCTTGGTAACCAACTCTGAAACCGGGGGCGAGAGAGCTCAGTCAGTACGTCGGTTCATCAACAATTCCCTTGGAATGGAGATCGATACATGGAATATATCCCTTTACGCCGGTCTTTATCAGAGGGACGTGGATTCTGGCGCTGTGGAGAATGTTTTATCCAGGTATCACGGAAAAACGATCATATTCTTGGGGAATCGGTTTGGTTTCTTTGGCCAAGGTGAAAAGAACATCTTCGATGTTTGCGACCCAGAAGCTATTGCCACTGCTGCTGCTAACGATACCACCCTTCTGTTTCTGGATACACCGGATTTTGAACCTCACGAGAAACTCATCAGTGAGATCTCTTTCTGGCCCAGCCAGCCATTTCTGGTACGCGAGCTAACATCAGTCAATCGCATCAATTCCACAGCGTACCGGACTTTGTCACAGCAATCACACAGCAGAAGCAGTATTGTGATCTTAGCCATAAGAGGTACGCCATAACCTTGTCTAAGAAGTGGCATCAAGTAGCTTCTCCGAGGCCAGAGACCCTAGCAAAGAAGGTCGCAAAGCAGCTTCGGCGAAAGCTCCCCACGGAGAGATTTCTCGTCACCTTCCATGCATCGAGTGCTCCAGACATTATTGTCTCCACTGGGATCCCATATTACAACTCGATGGCTGCCTTGCAACGACGAGCAGCATCAGAGCAGATAGCTGACACGTCGGCGTCTGATGGACTCCCCCCTGTTGAAGCCTACATGATCGTGGAAGCTATTGCGTTGCACCACAGAGTAGACCTGCTGTGGGACGCGGTGGCGGGATCCGTTAGCAACGGCAACGTCGTCGCCCTTCGCTCGCAGTTTGCTATCGAGGCCCTTACTACTTCACTGATACAAACAACACATCGTGAAGTCGAACTGTTGCTACACAAGGCACCCTGGCCAGACAAACTGCTACCATCGAACCCATCGAAGCACTCCTTTGAAGAATTGAAAACCCTGTTCGCCTCTCACCTGCCCACGCTTCACGCCATTCTTTTTCATCCGCAAGTATCAGAACAGTCCGTGGTTTTCAATGATAACGTCCAGTCAGTCCTGAGCTACGCACTTGCCGCTACACGACCACAATCGAAACGGCAAATTGCTGCACGGGTGCTCACGCCTACTCACAATCGTCGCCGGAGGACAAACGCCTTTCTCAGGACTGGGATTACCATGTTCTTGACGAAGAAAGGTTTTAAGGAGATTCAGTTATCGGACTTCTTCTCCAGGGCTGGTCAAGAGCACACGTTGAGCAACCCAACGAAGCGAAACACGAGCGCGGCAATTTTGCGGAAGGTTGCAGGCTTGACCAAGCAAAGCGAGCACGCTGTAGTAAAAGGGAAACAGGATGCCACTGACCTAGTGCGCAGTTCGTTATATCTTGCTCCGGGAGATTGGGATAGGAGGGCAGCAATAGCAAAGGAACGGTCTAAGAAAGTAATGGAAGAAGCGATCGAAGCACGGAAAACGCTCGAGAAAATGCTAGTATCATGATACCTTTTTTTGCTTCGCTTGATCAGTTGGTGACTAGAAGGCTGTTTTGAAGGTATTTACTCTAAGTTGCGATGATGTCACTCTGTTAACCAGGGGGATGGCAGTTCATGGAGTGGCAAGAGGATACAGGGAAATTTAGGACAGACAACAGCATGGGCTTACCTCAAACTGCAGACGACGTAGTCCTGGAAGCCGAGCATGTTGCAGAAACTAAGAAGAAAGCATCCTCCATCAGGGAGATAGCTACTACAATGCAAACACCAAGACTAAGCCAAGCTTTAGCGAGGTCACAAATGTGCGCCCCAGAAAAGTAGGGTTAAAAAAAGCAGAAATAGTAGGAATCAAAGCAAAAAAACGTATAAAACATAAAAGTAAAAAAAAATAAAACGTCGAAAAAACCTCCCTTGCTTGCTAGGAACAGGGGGATGGGCGGTATGTATATGTAGCAGCCGTCCATCGTGCAGCGTGCTATCTAAGGGGCAAGGGAAAAAGGTCCATACGGAAAAGCAGTTGCAAAACAGCCCTTTTGGTCAACAACGTCACGTTAAGCAACCGTCAGCTATGCCGAGGCTAAAAGCGGTTTTTACCTATACATACTTTGCCGTCCTTGACAGATTAACACGTTTGTAACCGTTATAGCTAGGCGCGACGTTTCCAATCGCTGAATAATATAGCGACATTAAACGGCATTCGGGTTTGCGGTACTTGGTATACTACTCTTGCAACACTCCTTGCAACATTTAGTTTATTGCAACGCGAACCAGATCCTGCACTTTTACGGGAGACCAAACAGCAGCTTTCAACTTCAACAACACCAACTAGATCACCATGGCCCCAGCATCCAATTCTTATGACCGCCGAATTAGTAGTTGGGTCAGTAACGACTAGCAAATCCTCGGTGTTGTACGTTTTTGTCTCCTTTTTTGACTTATTTCTATTTTTATAGATAGAGGGGCAGCACTTCAGCAAGCAGAACTCAAAAACACGAAACGTTGCTTACTAATCAATATACGTCCTACATTGTATTGTCTATCTTGCTTGTTCTAAGGCTTAACATGAGCGCCTGGAGGAATGGCAACATTATTACTACACGGCCGGGGGCTCTACGTGGGTGGGAACATATAGGTAAAATGCTGTGCCACTTCAATTTATGTTTTATCGTCTAAGCATGAGTGACTGCACGAAGGTTTGCTCACATAACTTTTCAATTCCATCCTGCCCACCAGACGAGGATTCCGCATCAGAACATTTCTCAAAATATACTCGCATGTCAATGTGAGGAAAGGGACAGCGATCCCCACCGGCTGTACATCTGTGTAGAATCCATTATTTATAGACTTTCTAATCGTCTCGACGTCCATGTACCGCAGATTCACAGGAAGGCGATGACGGGCGAAGTGATTGATATCATGTCTTGGTTGCATAAATCCTATCCTGTGCATTTTCGAGACAAGTCTCCGTAGGAAAGTAAAGACGCCAATAGCAACAGCAATGTCAGTTATGAAAGCGCCGTCACGATAAATGCCCGTAGTAAGAGGAACACGGAGGAAACCAAGAGAGTTGACAGCACCCAAAGCGGGTTAGAACAAGCCGCCGGGCCACAACATCATAACCAAGACAACCTACAACAGCTACACGTGGACGTGACAAAAAGGAAGTTCTGGTGACCACATTATTGAGGACGTAAACCTTGTCAGGCTTGCGAATAGTATTGGGGCGTGCATGAGAGCAGTGAACAAGGATACGTTGTATGTAAAGAAAAGAACTTGCAATACTAGCGGTTGCTAATGCATCGGGTAGTGAAATTATATGGTGTTGCGTTGTGTATTGGGTAGACACATTGATGTGCTAGGGAGTTAGTAGAGATTCAAGTAGAAAGACGGCAACAAGAATGTGTCCAAGTTAAAGAGGTACGCTGAATATGACATATCTTAGCAGGTTTACATCTGTCAAATATAGATATCAATTGCTTGATAAGACCAAATACTTGAATGCGCAATCAAGTAAGCCAGGGTACCCGCATGTAATAAATTCCAAGGCGACTAATGGTGAAAAACAGGTGGTTAGGCGTTCGAATTAAGCAAGTTGTTTGTATATAGCAAGCACTTAAGGTTAAATTAGTTGCTTTTGGCCATTTGTTTCTTGTTTGCAAAAAGAGGGTTGCCTAAGAAGTATCGGTGACCATACGCATTTGTGGCACTGAAAACTTGCATCCACAAGGCTGTCAAGACACGTATCAAGTTGACTTAAAGAGCGTTGTATTTTGGTTTCCTGCGTACTAGCTACGTAACAACAAACAGAAAAAAATGAATGCAGTACAATGAAGCAAGGAGGGTAGTGTGATAACAATAAAAGGAAACAAATAAATCAAGTGCAATAGACTAAGGAGGGTAGTGTAAAGCGTCAGAGACAAAGACACTCAGAACAAAAAGTCATTCCATCGCAAAGCTAAGAGCTTCCTGTCATGCCGAAATCTTTCGATACCCTGCCTCGCCAGATAGACACGTTGTTTGACCCAAAAACATGATAGTTTCAGATTCGTACGCGGCAGAGAATGCAGAAGTGCCTATACCCTAGAAGTCGACGCTCCATCCTCATTGAGCATTTGTGGCACTGTGCTTCTCCCTTGCAATAGTTTGCCTCATGCTCCCATAACTGTCCGTACACCATGCGTTCGAGACAACCTTTGCAGTTGTTCCGGCAATGGTCCCCCATATCGGATGCCACTATGCGTTCATGGCAATAGCGACAAGGGGCTAGGCTTTTGCACTGGTATTCCTGGTGATATGCAATATTGCTACGTTTGAAACTTTTTCCACAATCACACCTGACAGTCTGTGTGGTAGGATCCTGGACCTTTGGGGCAGGTATCGCACTTCCTGGGTGTTTCTTCTTGTAGTGCTTTTCAAGTGTAGTGGTACTGAAAAAGCCGGTTCCATTGACTTTGCTGCAGCCGCTGACTTTGCAAGGATAAGGAGACCAGTCATGTTCGCGCTTCATGTGATCAGTGTAGTGCGACTGTTTATCAAAAGGTCGATTCTCCTCCTGTTCACGAATGCCCATGTCCTTGAAACTAGGATCACGGTAGTAATCGCATTCTGGAAAGTGACACACAGGAATGTTAAACTTGCGAGTCTGGCGAGGTGGAAACAATGTTGCGAGTTGATTATTGTCCCAATTATGGAGGACCCGAAGGTGCTGTACAAGGTGGTCCTTTCGCTTAAAGCCGTTTTTGCCCTGGTAGGCAGGACATTCAGGGCATGGGTACTCGGGCTGAAGTTGCCCTGTGTTGTTTTGAACGTGGCGTTCTAGGCTGCATAGCCTTGTAAAATTCTGTCCACAGTGACACAAGAACGGCGACTTGCTGACGATGAGATGTTGTCTCGCATGAGACTGCTCTCTGTGGACACTGCACCCTACAAGTCAGCAAGTGCGAAAAAAAATTTACTGTGCTGGAGGTCCGAGATCGAGTCCGAGGTTGCTTCCAAATGGCTGAATTAGCCGACCCTGGCCATCCCAAGCCGGCCCCTGTTGCTGCTCAAAGGGGTAGTCGAAATCAGGGACGGAGGTATTCTGAAGCATTGCAGGGTCGATTGTTGCGGGAAAGTTGTTCTCGTTGTCTGGAGGCGGGAACAGCGGGTATTCATTCGCAAACTGCTCATACCCATAGTCGTCCATTCTGGAAAGGAGTGATTGTCGCGGCGAAATAGAGTCGTGGGGAAGTGGTAACGGGCAGTTCAATGGTTGTGTCGTCAACGCAGAAAGTGATGTTGAAGACCGCAAGTGTGGTCAATAGATCCTAGATCGAAAGGGGAGGTTGAGTGTGGTGCTGGAAACCGAGAGAGAACATTAGATAGAAGCCCACAGCACAGTGCAGTGCCATTCCTAGTGTTGAGAGTAGAGCAAGAGAAGTACCTTACCTACCGCCACGCAGACAGAGAGGCGAAGGGTGCAGTATGAAGCTGAGCATGCATATTCGCTACCCAGTTCGAAAGGGGTGATTGGCTTCAGGCAAGCCTCACTCAAGCAGGCTATGAGTTATCCCTCCCACAGTCTTGAAAAGGGTGCAGGAGGAGACGCGAATCAACGTGTATATTCACTGCTTCTAAGGAGGGATACCTGAGTCCCCGAACGCTTATGTCAGTACTGTCAGAAACGCACATAACGCACACTGCTATGTTCCCCGTGACCAAGAAAAGCACGAAGAATAGCGCTTTTGGCACATTTTGGTCGTGGCAGTAAGCTGCACCCTATAGACGCCAAGAACCTGCCACGCGCGTCCCGGCGTAAATAGTAGCAAAGCGCAAATGTGAGCAGCTTTCCATAGTAGTAGCCAAAAAGAACGCCATGGCTGCACTTAACTTGTCGAGATCTTGGCCATCCTTTGCCTAATTAGTAATGAATCAAAATGAAGGAAAGGAGGATTGGATATATATAATTACACCAAGTAAGAAAGGAACATAGCTATATATGATATAGGGAGTTACCACAGTACACCACATCCTACGTGTAGGTATATACACAACAGCACATGTTAGATTCAAAATAACACCAACAAGTAGCAATGCAGCAATAAAGGCGCCGTTTGTTTCTATCCCTATAACTAGACTTTAGCCCCCAATATGCCAACGCACCCCTAAATCCGAGGTCACTGCGCCAAGACATCGGCAGGCAGGACATACATCAACCGCGTGATCCTCGTAGTGACCTGAGAACAAAGAGCAATCCTCCCCAAGACCATACTCCCTTATTCCCATATCCATATCACCGCGCTTCTCTATCTCCCGCTATAGATCCCGGTCCGTGGGGAAGAAGACCCTCTGCACGGCCGTAACTCGCAGGTTCATGCCCATAACGATAAGGATGCCAATAATGGCAACAGCAAGGCTATTTCCGAACATGGTCATGAATGCGCGGCAGACGCCGTACAGGTTCTTCTTCTATAACTCCGAGCACAGCAGGCGTTATACGGAGGAAGAAAGACTACGTAGAGCATTGTCGAAAAAGCGTAGGCTGCCATTAGGAGGCATATCTCGTAGTCCATTTCGAGCATACTACAGAACAGATGATCAGAGACAACTGTCAAATATCGTCCAAAGGGCAATACTTACCCAGTCCCAACGTTATTAAGTACAACAACAATAGTCAGGGTGAAAGAGCTCGCTTATCGGGTAAAGCAAGTTACCATATATAAGATGATAAATCACTGCCTACCTACGTCCTACCTACCATTCGAGCAAAACTGAGCTGAATATAACTAAAAAGGGAAAAGAAAAAAGACAAGTATTGTTAGTTTACCTGGGTTCAGGAAGATGCTTGGTCTTGGTTGATGCCACGACTGTTGTATAAAAGAGGCTTCGCTCCACCCACCAAGTGTGGGGATAAGTAGGGTTAACAAGAACACCACGTAGTTGGACGATTTTGTTAAAAGGACGCTGAGGTATGTAAACAATTCGTCCGCTCTCTCCACTATTAGGTATTAACGGACATTGCTTCCGACACATGGCAATAAGACGTTGAAACCCGCACGATTCTGCTTTCACAAGATCTATTGTTTATTATGCGTTCCACGCAAGCCGTGGCTTCAGCTGTTGATGGTATATACAAGTCGGGGCTGAAGCTTTCCTTCCTTCCCAATGCCGTTATTATCGGGCCTTCTGTATGTCGGCAGTGTGTCTGCCTTCTCTGCGCCTGTGCTATATATGCAACCGCCCCCTTTATAATAAATTTCGCTGCGCCCAAATCAATTGTGCACCATCTAATGAACTAAAGAGCCACGCATTTGTTCTAGCCGTTGCCTCCGCCAAAATGATGTGATGCTGGTCTATCGCTGAATCAATCAAGATCCCCGCAAGATCATACCTCATTAGTCGTAAATCTATGCCTTGACCGCGTAGTATCGCTTGAACATGTCGTCAACCTTCTCTAAGTAGTAAGTGCCAGGGACAAGTGTGGACACATCGCCCTTGGGCTCGAAGTTCTTCTGCAGGTGGGCATCGTGGCGCAGCGCACAGAACTATAGACGCAGTTAGTTTCGTGCATTTCATACCAGAGACATGTCGAACAACTTACTTCTTCGTAAGTCGAAGGGGGCACGCCCCGGCGAGCGGCTAATCTGCTGGGGATGTCCAGGGTCTTGGAGATCTTCTCGGTGCTTCCGTTTATGCGGAGTGACATGAAGCTCGATGCGAGACCGGAACCGTAGCTGAAGAGGGCAATTCGCTTACCCTCCAGCGTCGCGCTGTCCACGTGGGAGATCAAGCTAGCGAGACCGCTCCAGACGCTACCGCAGTACATGTTACCACAGTTGGTGGCTACCTGGATAGCGGGCGAGACACGCTCGGCATAGCGCTTCTTAGTGAGACCCATGAAAGTCTTCTCCACAACCTTGTCCGAAAGGGACTTTTGGTAGTCCATATCTCGGATGTCGCCAGGAACCTCGGCGAACGCCTTGCTGTCAGGGTTACCCAAGTAGTCGTGGTATAGAAGACGAGCGTACGACTTCTGAACCACCTTGCAGGTCGGTGAGTGGAACGCCATGTAGTCAAAGCGGTCCAGGGGGGTCTTGCCATCATCAGACTCGCCGTTGGCGTGACCATTCTGGAGTCTGGCCTCGCGTTTGCAGTAGTCGCGGTAGGCAGCATCTAGAGCCTCAGTGTAGCAGTTCACCGAGTAGTGGCCGTCGACGTAGGGGTACTCGCTGGTCAGGTCGGGCTTGTAGAAGTCGTACACGTGGGACATGTAGGTGCCTCGTAGACCAGGCTCGAAAGCGATGGGGGCGTCAGGGCCGATCAGCAGGGCGACGCAGCCAGCTCCTCCCGTCGGGCGGGCGTTGCCCTTGGCGTAGAGGGCAATGTCGCCGGCAACGACAATGGCGTCCCGTCCGTCCCAGGCCGAGGACTCGATCCAGTTCAGGGTGTTGAAGACGGCGTTGGTGCCACCGTAGCAGGCGTTGATGGTGTCGACACCCTCCAGGTTGGTGTTGTCACCGAACAGCTGCATCAGGACCGTCTTGACGGACTTGGACTTGTCGAGAATGGTCTCGGTGCCGACTTCGACGCGGCCAATCGAGTTGGGGTCGATGTTGTAGTTCTTCAGAAGATTGGAGGTGGCCGTGAGGGCAAACGAGTAGATGTCTGTGCCGGCCTCGCACCGTTAGCCACTGCACTCCCTCACATCTTCCCATTGACACGCAAGAGGACAGGACATGGCTCACCTTCCCGGTCATCGCAGAAAGTCATCTTGGTCTGGCCCAGACCGATTGTGTACTTGCCGGTGCTGACACCGTCATGCTTCTCAAGCTCGGCTTGCTCGACATACTGGGTAGTGGCATCTCGTTAGTTACGGTATCTCTTGAATTTTACGCTCTCTCCCGCTTCATTTCTCCCCGTTTTCCCAAAATCTGCGGGACTGTCTCGGGCCGCCGTTAGCAGCTGCATGTACGCACCTGGCTAGGGAAGTAGAGTTCGATGGCCTTGATGCCAATGTTGTGGGGGCGTGAGGCCATGGTTTCCAAGAGTCTAGCTGGCGAAGACCTGCCGTTGACGGTGGACGGTGTTTTCGGAAGGGGTAGGGCGGGTGGCTTGTGGGTAGAGGAGGAAAGAAGAGGAAATAGGGAGGGAAAGTAAATCCGTAGTTCGTGGTCACGGCGAGGAAGAAGGGTCCTTATGAATAAGTTTCACCGCCAAATTGCAAATCAACGTCTTCGGGGCAACAGGGGGTGTCGAGAACGTGGGATCGGGGTACCTGTACGGAGTACCAGCAGCAGACGAGCCTAATAACGCCCACCCAGGTCAGGTAACTTCCAGGTTAGTTAGAGACGGCGGTTGGGCGGCATGCAGGACCTCGGTGGGGATAAGACTAACCTAGGTCTTGACCTGGTTGTATTAGTTGTAGTAGGCATTACCTAGTTCGCATTGTCAGATGCTAATAACCATCGACGTGCTGGTACCTAGGTAGACCCTAGGTATTAGTCGTATCGTTGTATCAAGGTTTCTGTGCGTGCGTATATCTACATAGTAGGTAGGTAATTCCATGTGCCTCCCCGCCGTCCCGTTCTGGTACTGGTCTGCGTGAAGTAGCCCCGGCAGTGCCCCGAAGCGGTTGCGAGGACGCGTTGCGAGCAATCTGCACTTTGTGGAGGCCAGCCGTGATTCTAAATCCAAAACTTGAGGCAATGGACGATGGCTTGTTTGGTGGGACAATGTGAGGCCCTAAATCCCTGGGGTTACCTCTAGTGTACTCTCTGCTACCCATGTCCTCCTGTCCTCCCTCTTACTACCTAGCTTCCCTAGCACCACAGACTGTGACAGACCACCCCATGTTAAGCGACTAGCTAGGTGGACGAGTATCGTAACAATACTGACGCCGGCAGAAGGTGATTACACGAATGTGTGTGCCTGCCACAGTAATAGTAAGAAATGTGGGCGTTGTACACGTAGGGATGCCGAGCAGCAGAACCCTAACTGGTGGTGGTGGTTGGAGCAGAATCAGATGCTGCACGCCGACGGCGGTCTAACTGCTTGGGCCCTAGCCTGGCTGTTGATTCTTCACGTTCCTTCCCGCTCAATGCTGTAGTAATGATCGGGTAGTGCCTATTTCACAAGCCAAGCGCCTGGCCAAACATTGTTGTGGCGTTGCCTTTCCCAGCAGAATAATAGAAATGGAACGTGGTTGGAAGGGCTCCGGCTGCTGCCCCTCCCAAAGTCCCCTCGATGGGTCCCTTTCAAAGGGCCCCTCACTTACATAGAACTGTAGATGCAACATTTACCCCTCCTCCTCCTCCTCCTCCTCCTTTATTCCTTTATCGCTTCAGTCTTGTCGCACATAAGACACCGACTGTACCTAAGTACCTAGGTAGACAGCTGGTCACGACTACGTAAACCGATAAGCTCGTCCTCTCCTATGAAACCCGAGTACGTTCTTACGTTATCCGCCCCCGAGTGCTACATGACGCCCCTACACTAGGTTTTCACAGGTGTAGTAAGGTGCCAGGTCTCAATCTGTCAGATGCTGCCACCAGGGTCTGGTCTTGGCGTCCTCTCTAATTTTTCGCTAGTTGCCAGGGGAGTGAGATCAGGGATCTGCCTTATCTGCAATTGGAAGACCTAACCCCCACCGGCCGTTGATTCTGGGCAGAGGGCCGATGCCCCCATTCTAAGTACAGATCCCCGATGCCGCTGTCGTACTCGGTTTTCCTTGCCTGCCGCACCAGACGAAAAGCCCAGCTACACGACACAACAAGCAATTGCCTGCTTTCCCTACATCACATAAGATCACCATTTGTCATATGCTGAGCCTACTAATGGTCTGCCTGCCTGATTACGTGCAGTATGTATAAACAGGTAGTAATGCCTGGCTCTAGTACTGATACGAACACGTGCAGTACATCTCCCTATCGTTATCACTATGAGGGATAGCCCTGCATGTCGCCGTCTCTTTGGGGCTTCGGTGATGGTAATTCAGTATCATGTAAGACTCCATGTTACGTATATGCTACTAATGCTCCACAGAAGACAAATCTAGCTCAAGCATATACTACGTACATACCTAACCTATAATCTCCATTAGTTTGTTACACATAATGATCGCCGCTGTAACTGGTCTAACCTACCAACTGCTACACATACCATCTAACTGCGGACACGTAGAGGGAGAGAAACATGCCTCATTTTGCGACTCGCTTTCGTCCCAATGCAGGAACATCCCGCCTGGGGAAATGATATGATAAGGGTCTGGCATGGCTAATGGCGTGCGCCTCTAAGCCACATATCTCACTTGCATGAGTGACCCTTGTCATTGACGCTGGTATACAAGATTCACGGCATATCTCTCTCTACACGTCTCCAAGAGCTTCCATCTCTCAGCGTTGAAATGGAATATCAGAGGGCACACTAATCGTCCTATTCCAGGTACAGTACAATCAATCCTACTACCAACATGAGACAAGATACCCCATCCTTCTCTCCATACGTCCATTCGGCTACTCCCGTCCAAGAACTCGGACGTCCAAACATAGAAATCCGCCGTCGGTTCTCTTAGCACCTTACGCTACCGATCCCTTCGGCCCCGTCATTGCATGAGAAACCCTCCTAACCGTCAGCACCGAATGCCGTGCTGGGTATTATTGCATGCAGTGCCGATTTGCTCATGTCAGTAATTCGAAATCGTTCCACACTAATTGTAACATCCAGTGAGTAAGCACCGATACTAGACTCCCTGGTACATTACTCAACATGTTTCTGAATTTATTGTTAGAAACGAACTACTTTAGTGCGGTAACTTCCTTGTAAGTCTAAGTATCTTATGTAATTCTGTGTAATACTCGACGTGAACAGTTTACGAGCTATAATATCTGAGTTCTTGCTAGTATCTCGACTCGTCACCTGTAGGTATTGCGGCTTAAGTATACCCTTGGTTACGTACTTATAGTTACTGATTATATATGTATCCTCGGTGGCCCTGGTACTACCAGTAGACCCGAAATCAGTATCCTATCTACGTTTCTTTGTACTCGCTCCCACAGCAAAATAATGGGGGACGCCTCGAAAGAGTGTTAGAGGTTACACACCAAATGTGCCAATAATTAAACATTGTTGTTTTATGGTTGGACAAAAAAGCAAACAATTGATCTTCATCAGACAAGAGGAATATATCTATTATATCCGACCAGATAGCCGCTCGTTAAATAGGAATTGGTGGTGTTTACTCCGTAGTACGGAGTCCGTACACTACTCCATCTACACTAACCCCGGCAATTGCCATATCGGGAAGTGAGTCCCAGGTACCTAGGTATCTTGGTTCCAAGACAAGTAACTCCGAGACCCCTTACCCATCCGAAAATAACAAGGTTACTGCTACTATACCCACCAACCCGTCGGCACTACTTAAGAGTTTCACCAAACATACCTACATATCATCGCGAAGTCCTGCGGATGAAATCGCCGAGACATAAATGATCATCGCTTTCGCACGTGCGGGGTGCCTATTGTTTCTATAATTGAATCATCGCGCATCAACCTACATACTGCGTAGGTAGTTACTTGAAAAGAAAGACATGTCTCTCTCTCTCTCCAACACGACGTGTCGTCGCTCTGCAAAGATGTCTACAGTACTATTTCAGCATGGGCAACTAGCTAGCTAGCTAGCTAGCTCTCTGGAAGAACTACCGACAGAATGGTGAGGTGTGCAGGGATTCCTTGTTTTAGAGTCGCACTCCGGAAATACCCACGGGCCGTTAGACTAGGTGGCAGGCTACACTACGCAACGCTACACGGTTCTTATTCGTTTTCGTATTTTCCCACTTAAACTAGGTATTATCGCATACTTACCTTGCGCGGGTTCCGAATTCACCCTAAATGCAAGCCACACATACCGTGACAACCAACCGAAAGGGGGCGGGCCGGGATTTGCCGAAAATTTTAAGCCGCAATATATAAGTTACCTATTGTATATGCCTAGATGACAAACTATTGTTTTGCTAAAGCAATATAAAGCCGCGCAGAGCCTCATGGACCTATATTCATCTGGATACGATTACGAGCTTCTCAAAGGCGCGATGCTCGCTCCATCCCACGGATGTGATGAAATTGTAATCTTACGTAGGTATTCACGTAGGTATTCAAGTACCTAGTTATTGTTCTACATGATCTAAAATTATTATCGCATGTTTTGATTTCCCTCAGTAGGACAAGGCAGATTTGTTTGTTTGTCCCACCATCCCTGAAACGCCGTGCCATGCAAAAGAGTAGGTAGGTAGTAACACTCCCACTCTCGACCAGAGCCTCGCCATTGTACATCGTGACCAAATAGATAGAAAACTGACTCTTTGTCGTCCTCGTTGGGTTTTCGTAATATGATTGTGTCCCGGCAATGTTTTTACGTTGGTATTATGACATACCATAACGCTACGGCTCACAGCTCCCCGCTTGCCGGCGTGCCGTAGCCGGAGTCTTGAGGCAGTTGTCCCTTGTCGTCATCGCTCGTGGCGATTTTAGCCGTCGGGATTTCCAGACTCGGCTTCTCGTCGACCGCTGCGCTCTTAGCTTCCGAGGACATATCTTGTCCCCCAGTTGTTGAAGTCGTGCTACCGCTAGGAGAATCAGCCTTCGACTCATCGTTTGATGGCTTGGTGCTCTCCTTTTCTAACGCCTTCTTGTCCTCAGACTTCTTCGCCTCATCTTCGGCCTTCTTCTTCTCCATCTCAGCCTCGACCTTCTTCCTGATCTCCTCGCCGAATTTCTTCTGGATTTCTTCTTCGACTTTCTTCTTGATCTCCTCTTCCGCCTTCTTCTTAGCCTCCTCCTCGGCCGTCTTCTTCTCCTCTTCGGCTTTTTTCTTCGCTGCTTCTACCTTTTCTTGCTCAGCCTTCCTCTTATCCTCGGCGGCCTTGAGCTCCTTTTCCTTGTGGTCTTTCCGCGTATTCTCGACGAATTCCTCGGCTGTGTCGACCGCCTTTTGAGGGTTATGCTTGTTCTTCATGAGATGACCCTGTAGCTCGGCGGGACTAAACTCGTGGGTTGGAATTTTGGCCGCAAAGGCTTTGGCCAGCTCGTCGATATTAGCGTCGTGGGCCACGCGCTCCTTTGCTTTCTTGTCCATAGCTGCCTTACGCTCGTCGGGGTTGAGCGTCGCGTACTTGTTGGCTTCAGGGCCATCATCGCCCTCCAGATAGGCGAAAATATTTCGAAATATGTTGGTGGTCATGTAATCATCAGCCAGACCGAACTCGACGACCATGTCGACACGTCCGGGCCGAATTAATGCCTTGTCTAGCTTTTTCAAGTGGTTTGTAGTCATGATAAGGATCCGACCTTCTTGTGATGCGACACCATCCAGGATGTTGAGCAAACCTGATAAAGATAGCCGGAAGCTGTTGTTAACAGTATTGTTGTTGTTAGTGTCACCATTTCCACGTGTGACTTGTCCGGGCTCCATATCATCGTTCCCTGGCGGAGGGGGGTTTGAATTGTTATTGTCCTCTCGAGTGTGAGTGAGTCCAGCGCTGTCGATGTCTTCGAGAAGAACAACACATCGGCGGGGGAGTTCGGCGAATAGGTTGCCGAGTACCTCCTCAGTCGCATTCACTGAACTGAGACTCACGATGTAGATCCTCATTTTGAAAAAGCCAGCCAGGGCCAAGCTGAGAGAACTTTTGCCAGTACCGGGAGGACCATGCAACAAATAGCCACGTCGATATGGAATACCTCGATTCGCATACCACCGTTGAGTTATCGGGTTAAGGTAATCGGTAACATCATCGACCAGGTCTTGCTTCGTCTTCTCGTTGAGAATGACAGTAGAAAACGGTCGAGACGCCCTCGACATGCATCGTTGCCAGCTCGGCTCGCTAGACATCGCCTTGGTCGTTCCTCGATATATCTGCGTCTTGTGCTCGTCCTTCTCAATATACTTCTCTCGAGCCTCCAGAAGAAGTTCTTTGAGAATCCATGGGTCGCGTCCAAAGCACGAGATGGATATTTCCTCTCGTTCGCTCACGAGCATGAACGAGTTCTGTTCGCGATTGGCGGTGCGTCGGAACAGGAGCAGGCGCCCGCGGTACCAGAAATAATGGCTTCCAAAACTAGGCGTATAAGAGAGGGCCTTCTTCTTCTTTTTCTCCGATGTTTGACCCTCTCCGTATTCATACTCGTCCTCCTCGTCCTCGTCATCCCAGCGCCAGAGGAACCAACTTCGTGAGGACAGACTAGTATTAACGACAAATCTACGAGCGCCTTGGGAGAACCGTTGGGAAGCCACCCAGGCCATCAAGATGTTGTAGATCTCATCGTCGGTCCTGATATCGACAACAGACATAAAGTAGGTCTCAACCTGCTCCCAGAGATACGAGCTGGCATAGTTCCAGCATACTATCAGCACGCCGACCAACAGAAGCAGCGGGATGTAGAGGTTTAGGTCGATGTGCATGTATCTCTGAACGATACCAGCGAACATTGAAAACCCAGGGAAAAACCAGTCTAGAAGGGCTAGCTGAGTTGGTGGCGCTGTGGGAGCGGCAGCATGTTGAAGAATAGGCCCGGTTTCACTCGCGTGAAAAGAGGATAGTAAAGGGTCTGCCATTGTAAAAGGTGCACATAAACGAGGCACAAAATAAAAGTGAGTTGTGTATATGCAAAGAACAGAAGCAGCAGATATAGGAAAGGTAGCAGGCAGGCAAGGCTGCACTCGTCCCAAATAAAGAAGATTTGGTGGCTGCTGTCAAACACACAATTCGAGGGTCCTTGGAATCGGGTGAGCTGACCTTTTGTACTCTGGAGAGAGTCACAATAATGGAATCAGAAAAAGAGTGAACTCTTGATAGGCCGCGGCGGGGGACTCGTGGTAGGCAGCCGGTGTGATGCAAGGCAGCCCAGGCATCTTGGCACCTCCGTCGTGGTATCCAGCCTACCTTACTTGCCGCACACTCACATTCGCCGTATATGATATATACCAAAGCTCAGAGAGGTAAGGCTGTGTGGCAGGGGACATGATTGGCCTCTATCGAACAACTAGCCAGCGAGCTGCTGCATGTCATCCTGTCGGGAGCTTAGAAGATGCGACTTATGTGGGCCGACTATGGTTGTCAACCGGCAAGACAACATATGACCAAGGTGGCAGAGGCCTCTAGCGCAGGCGAACAAAGAGGCAGTGAGTCCAGATTTGTGGGGTGTTGATGCCTGGGACCTACGGCCTACCTACCTACTTAGTCTCCAGGCATCAACTCCAACAAGGTAATCCCCATTACCGAGCTAAGGGATCAAAAAAAAGGGTTTGAAGTTCTTGTAAAGAGGTAGGTACCTACCTACCTAAGGTAGTCTACAGCAGCAGTACCGAGGCAGTGTAACATAAAGGCCCCTTACGCGGAGGTTACCCGTAAATGTGCCTGATACGTCAGCTAGAATACAGCATAGCCGAGCTGAGAATCTGAGGAGTCATCTGGGTTTATTGGTCAAACTGAAGTGTTTGCGTCTTCACGATATAGTAAGGTTAGGTAATTGTAGCGCATACTTTCATACCTACCTAGGTAGCTCAAAGGCAGCAGCCAATGGTAGGCTTTGATAACCAATAGACAAGGAATCTGTCGTTGTTCACTTATGTACATAAGCTACCTAGGTGCCTGCAGATCTGCACATAGCCCTCTTCTGCACCACGCTCTTTTCTCGGAGTGACCGACCATGGAAATCTAGGTACCTAAGGTTGTATATTCGTTTAAAGAACACACATACCTATCTCGTTCGTCTAAAACCTCTGCCCAACTTACCAAGAACCGGGTCCACTGGGCATGTCTTTGTGCCTGTTGCATCTACTGTAGGCTGCATGCTGTGGTGTACCTACCTAAGTACTAGGTATGTACTTGTGCTGTAGTGTAAGTTGTATACCCCGCAGTCATGCCGTAGACAAAGCAGCGGCCAAAAAACAGGGGTGAATGGCAGTGACTCATTTGCTACTTTTCTGTGGGCCCCTTACAGCAGTCCAGACAGACTATGGCTTTGGTTGGGTCCTCACTTACACGACATGATGCCCCTCGCGGTAGGTAGGTACAGGCATGCATTGCAGCTGGTGAAGGAAAAACATTTTCAGGCCTCAGGTACCTAACAACCTAATCCCTTTCTTCGATTGCCAGACATTATCTTATCATACTTGTACGATGACCCCTAGACACTGTTGTTATGGTGATACGTCTTGGCAATTGAGCATGAAACAGAATGTATTGTCTAATACAGCATAAGGATGCTGTACTGACGAAATAAGAGTTCAGATTTAAAACATTAACGTGGCGCCCACGTGGCGAATTCGTCAACTTAGGAGTGAGAGGAAGACTTGTAGCTGTTTGGGTATCTGAAATGATCGACTATTTCCCGTCTTTCACGTAGGAGTTGATCAAATGATTCCGCAATGACCCCTGGATAAGAATAAGGAACCTGCCTGCTCAAACCTAGAGCAAGGGAGATAACACCGGATGAAGCACCAGAAAACCCTTGGGGGTCCGTCATGTCAGCCCTATTTTGGTTAAACACCCGAACGCCACATGAACAGGTAAATACATTAGGATAGAGACAGTTAAAGCATCGACTCATGAATCATGACAGTTTCAATCCCACACTAGATCTGGGTCTCCGTCATACTGCGCTTCGTTGTTCCACGGATCATGGTGGGCGGGCGGCCCGCCGCCACCGCCGCCTATCTGAATAAAACCGGCCTCAAAGCCGGGCTGTAGCGGTGGCCCGGCCATTGGTGGCGGTGGAGGCGGCCCCATGCCCATTGGCGAGCCGTGGGAGAAGTTGTCGAAGTGCTGAGGGTGTTGGAAATTAGGAGGGGGAGGAGGAGGAGGACCCGAGTATGCATTGGGCGGCGGAGGGGGCATTGGCGACGGGCCTCTGGAGAATTCCCTTTGCCGCCGGCTGGAGGACGAGTGTCCAGAGCTGGAGCTGTAGTCGGACCGCGTGTCCGAATCTCGACGGTGACGATGACTGCTGTGCTTCTTGGACTTGTGTCCCGCGAACGGGCCTCGGAGGAAGTGGGCGGCGAAACGTACGCGGCGTTCGTCCTGCTTATCGTCTTTGCGGGTAACAGCGCCCCGGATGCCGTCGTAGCCGTACCAAGCCCAGTGTTCGTCGTCTGTGTAGACGAAGGAAACCGAGTCCGTTGTGGACCAGACTGATCCCGTCGAGCTCGAGTAAGACGCCGCGTCTGAGGCGGGCCGACGGGGATCCATCATTGGATACATTGTAGTGGTTAAGCCGACAGCAGGGAAGGCAAGTATGTAGCGTTTGATATCACGGTGTACCAGCCAAGAGGAGCTGGGCGGTCAGCTTAGCGGTACAAAGATCGCCGATGTTCACGATCGGCAATCCTGTGATACTGTCGATTCGCCTCACAAGGTGCGAAGGGTGGGTAAGTCTTGTGAAGGACCTCCCAGACCGAAGATGTAGAAAACTAGATGATGCAAGTCTCACAGTCACTGGGGCACAGAATGAGGCAAAGTGGAAGGGATGATGGTAGTTTGAAGAGGCAATTGGGGCGAAAGACGAGTCACCGATGACTTATAAGTGAAAGGGGAGACGCAATGATTTGGAAAGAGGCTCATAGCGTTGCGGCGCGCTTGGTGCGGAAACGCTGCTTGCTCAATTAACAACATTGCTCTCCCCATTCCTCATATTGTACAGGTTTACTTTCTCCCCTGTCCGTACATCATCACATTAGGTATGCAGGCATGGCTGGCTGCTCACATCCAAGCGTGCAACCATCAATAATATGGGTCGTGGAATACTTAGGTATACGCTTTGATGATCGCTGAAATCACCGCCCAAAATCAGACGACCGGGTCCTATCCACGGCACGCGAATTGACCTGGCCAAATAGTCTTCTGCATGGGCCGGGTTTTCCTGCATTTGTTCATGCGGATTGGCGAGTGAATGGGCAGGAATGGAGGTGAACCAGTGGATGACGGCAGCTCGAACTAGGGCCGGGCGAACAGCCTCAGTGGAGGGTTGGATCTTTGCGCCGGTAAGCCAGCCAGCGGTTGGCTGCTGATAGCCCCGTTTCTTTCCATGCATTCTGCAGCTTCCGTGATAACTGGTCAACCAATCGCCACCGTGCATCTCGACGTTACATTTTAGAGAGCCCTTTCGCCCCGTTTGTTCCTCGCCTTGGAGTCGGGCGACGAGGCGTCCTTAGGCGGCCATCTGCAACCGCACCTTGGAGCGCACGACAGCACGACAGGCCTCCACACCATACCTATCCACCACACCGAGGCTGACTTGATCTCTCAAACTGGAGCCGCATCCGCCCGGGAGAAGTGAGGTGAGACGAGGACTCGGAGCCGAGTGATTGGTAATGCATAAGCACAAGCACCGGCATAGGGATATCGAGGTCATTGCTCGGCGCGGGATGCATAGGCTTGTGACCACGTCTCAAATGCAGGGTTGCGGGAGAGGTTAAGCAGTCCTCATCCGAGAGAGGGAGAGGGAGAGATATAGACATTTCTACTATCCAGTACATCGTGTTGCGTTACTCGTTTGCCACATGCAAGGTCAATGGGAGTAGCGATACAGGCACATATGTACTCGCTGATCGTTGCATTGGCGTTCGAGTTGCACCGCTGGTGAGCACGAGACAAGCTTCGGAAGCTCCCCGCCTATTGAACGATATCAATGCTACTCTCTCCATGCATATTCGTATCAGGTTTCGATGGAGGGCATAAGTGACAGCCTCGTCTCATGACAAAAGTGAAGCTTAAAAACCTTGGTCTTGTTCCCCTCCTTTCCCCCTCACCGCCATACCACACCAATCGTTAGCAGGATCGTGTGCCAATTCCCGAAGCTCATTGGCTTGGCTGAGCATATCAGAAGTTTCTGTTAGCCCAATCTCAGCTGCAAAGAAGCGCGGAATGCGAAACATGCATTTGGAGTATTTCCCATTGGCCTTTACAAAGCGTCTGGGAACCGGTATTCTGACCACCAGATAAATGCAATATCTGCGGCTCACTTCCAATCACCGCGTCGCACTCGCGCACAGAGTTCAAGTAATACCCCCGCGGCCCAGGCAAAGTCAGCGCACTCGAGATAAATCTGGCCCGACAGCCTGGTCCAGAAAGCCCCGCGGTAATGCCTGACTGCTAAATACGTGTCGAATTCATTGACGCTCCTCTCCGTCATCCAATTGGCTACAGCATCGGCATCTCCGTGAGGAATCCCACTACTTTGCCGGGTAACGGCTTCCTCGCCGCCTTGATCGATTTCAAGCGGGAGTCTTACGTTGGTAAAGCAACAGTCTTCCTGGGCACCGGCTTCGCTCTTGAGAACTTCCGTTCCCATAAGCGTTGCCATCAGCCCACCCCCCTGCTTTACGAGTTCTATACAGTAGGCACGCACCCGTTCCTCGCCGCCGCATACTTCATTCCTGAATTTCAAGGCTTCTAGCACACAGAGGTAAGGTGAGGTGTCTATCGTTGAAACATGTTCAAAGAGACTGCCAAAGTACTTGATTGGCGAGATGTCTCTCCTGTCTGCCTCAGGTAAATAGCGGCCGTCGGTTGGGTATGATGTCTTGATCAAGGGTTGGTTACGCTTAGGGACGTACAGAATTGCGCAACCGCGAGGAACCATGAGCCATCTAATATGTAATTCAGCCGCCAGGGAAACTTATACCTGATTATAAATAGGAAAGCGGGGAAACGAGCTCACTTATAGCAGTTGCTGATGACGAAATCCGGACCGACTGAAGCGAGGTGAGTCAAATCGATATTCCCTATGCCGTGAGCGGCATCAATGCAGGTCATGATGCCGTGCCGCTGCATGCATAGAAATACGTTAGTCGAGATCTCAAAGTCCCACCTCAGAGAACTTGCTAAACCATACAAAACAATGAGGCTAAGGGATCAGGCACAGGAGATTTTCATACACACCTTGTAGAGTTGGACAAGCGGCTCCCAGGGTAACCGGACGCCGGGAAATGTCAGGACGGTATCGAATATGGCGAGCACAACTCGCCTACCCTGTTGCCGTATGGCGACCAGCGCGGCGTTTACTTTGCGGAGGATATCGTCATCCTCGATAGGATAAGCCAAGTCGATATTATAACCACGAATAGGGGTTGTCTCCTCTAGCGAGCGTATCGTCTTCAGACAACCGCCGTAAATGGTACTGAAATGCAAAATGACATCGCCTTCTACGTATACCAGGTTTCTCAGAACTGTATTGATACCAGTGAGAGCATTAGGCACGAAAACCACTTCTTCGGCATCTGCTCCCAGCATTGGCGCTATAGCCGACCTTGCTTGAAGCAGGAGCTCTGTAAGACCCAGGCGTCAGAAACTGCCTCATATAGTACAGAACCGACCCGTTCTTGTGGGGGTTCGAGAGCGTGCAGGAGCAAAGGCATTGCTAAAGCGAAGAAATGAACAGCATCGGAATGCGTACTAGGATAGGTGAACCGGATGAAGGTATCAGGACGAGCCTCAGTCTCGCTCTGTAAGGCTCGCTGATAATCGCGTACGGTATCTGGGAATGTTCCAAATGACCCATGATTTAGTGGCACATACGAAGTTGCAAAGCTGAAGTGGGCCTCGCGCATCGCCTTGCCGAAGGACACCATGGCTACTGACGTCTAGAGCTACACTAGATCTTGTAATGATGCTCGTACGATGATGGCGGCGTGCTTGATACTATTGTCTGATTGCTAGTAGCCGGATAATTATCAGTGCCGTTATGTACTTAAGGTAGGTCAGGCAGCTATCAGCCGCTAGTCAAAGCTGTTCTCCCGAGCAATAGGTAAATGATTGTCAGGTTTTTCAAAACAGCAACACAGAGCTCAACGACGGACTTGAAGAGGGGTGAGTAGGATACTGCCGAGACTATCCCAATAGGTTGATATTGGAGTATGGAGAGACGGACGTAACGTGTGGTGGAAATGGCGTCATTCTAGGCCACTAGATACGGATATAATAGGTTTACTTGCCAAACAACGTCTTGCTTAGACATCTTGATTACTATATCGCATCACGACGACGCGAAGCAATTCAGAGAGCACGATATAAAGAAAGATAAGATCTCTAAAGACAAGGCCCGTATCGATAGCGAGGAAAAAAGCGGGCTCTTAAGTGACATCGCTTTCTGTGTGGTAGGTAGCAGAAATATCATCATGCATTTTATAGAAAAATGAATACGAGCCGTATTACGAAAGCATTAAATATAGAAAATAGCTTGCACAATAATCAAGTCGTTCTTATTCAATGGATTTTTATTTGTATTATTAGTTCATTTTTAAAACTAACGTATATGCTGTAGTTTCAATACTTAGATACCTGGCTTATCAATGCCAAGAACAACTTCGTCGGAAGCTGCACTGGATTGAAGGCCTCCCTAGGAGCCGAAGGAGTCTACACATCAACTGAGGGTAGGTTGCCCCTGTCTACCTGAGGGTAGCTCCACTTTTGGGTGTAGACATTAGCCACAAAATACCCGACTTCTGCTCGACTTCTGCTTAATACCTAGGCGGCTACGCCGCAGCGGCTGCGCCGCGACAACCACAATTTAACATTCTTTTTAAATTTTTTGACCTCCGGGGGGTATACGCTCCGCGCCGGCCCCCACTCCGGAAAGAAAGCGAATATTTTTTTATTTTAATCCGCCGCTCGCCCTACAGGCTCACGAGGCTCGCTATCTTTGTGGCGTTAAGTATATTGTGGATCATGTCTACACCTAAAAGTGGAGCTACCCTCAGGTAGACAGGGGCAACCTACCCTCAGTTGATCTGATTGCTCGAGCGGAAGTATGCTGCGCCGAGCCGAGCTATCTGCTTTAATAATCGTTCCAAGTTGACTGGTCACGGCTTTTGTTCAACAACTGACATCAAGTGTGCTGTAGATGTGCTGTAGATGCCGGATAGCGCGGCAATGCGGTCGATGCCGACAAGTGACCTTTAACTCGGCCCACACAGCAAGACGGACACTCCACTCCGGCAGCTAAAAAAGAGAAGCCGTGTCGGGGTTTCCAACTGTAGAGTGGCATAGTATAGTACAATCAGTACTACACCTACGCAGTGCATTGTTACCATAGTGCAACACGAGAGATCTCATAATCATCGATTGTCTCGTTGGTCATCTGGCTAAGCCTGGAGACAGGTATTAGGTCAGTATTACGGACTCTTATCCAAGCCTCCAAGCCTGCACCAACCAACCCATTCTCCAGCCATGAACCCGCCGATGCGGAGAGAGATCAAAGACATTGGAAAGCAAGGTGCTTACTCTCCGTTAAGGCACGCTGCCTTAGATTAAGAAGGTAGATTCAAGTTCAACCCCATATCGGGGGAGCATGTCGGGGGAGTATTTGCAATAGGGCCGGGAAAAGCCGATCATTTTAACCGGCCAGAATGTCAAAATACTGCTGTAGGTGAAGCTCAATGACTACCAGATGTAGGTAGGAAAGTATGATAAAATTCTCTCTCTTTCTCCTCTACCTCTTCATTGGCTTTCTGATTCATGTCGCTCCAATATTGTTCCGGGAATCGCTCGCCAAGAATAGTGTAGCATAGTTGGGACATCATTACCTTTACTGGTTTAACGGGATAACAGTTCGGATTTTGCTTTGTGGCCATGTAGAAACCCGTGCCAACTTATTAGTTTACTTGGATCATAACTTTAGTGCAGTTCTAACTGGGCAGGGTTTCGCCGTCCGAACACTCGAGATCAGGGGGACCAACCGACATAAAGTAAAATTTCGATCCCGTCCTGATGAGAGCGGTTGGTGTATGCTGGATTTTTAGGAAGACTGGCTGCTTAGTGACCGTGTCGAAGAAGGCTTGCTTCGATTAAAATCCTGATTTCCCTGATCTGACCCCCGGCCCACTTTCACTGGAACGGTACCTAAGTCTTGTGTGTACTGCGAATGGGAACTTAGTGTTCACGGAACGTAAGTATTTATCCTCCCCTCTCCGATTTTGGCGTCGCCGCCCAGGGCCGTCAACCGAGCCGCGAGAATGACTTGCAGATGACCCTCTAGCACGACAGCAAGGAAAATCCAGTATATAGACATGTAAATACCTTTCTACACAGGCGATCTCTGAGCCTGAAACCCTTTCCATCGGCCCTCGTGGGATTTGAAGGTCTGTGGGCAAACCCAGGTTCGTGAAGTAGTACGAGGTCGCCAGATCGGGTGGACGGGTAGGGCTCTATTGTACTCGGGACGATGGTTGGCGTTGGAGTTCATAGTAGCAATATTGAGCTTGATAATGACTCCATGCCTAATGCACGTGAGCTAAATAAACTACCGTACATATACCACTCAGGCCGAGAGAACCATCCTAGTGTGCAGTGGCAACAATCAACTAATCTAAAGTTACTGTCGAGTTACTATCAGGAAAGGACATTGTGCTATGCGAGTGTGTACCAACACGGTAGGTGGTAGTACTAGGGCATGGAGATGTAGAGAAAGATAAGAGCCAAGGTATTCGCCAATGCCACACCAAGTGTGCATCCAGTCAGAAGCCATCGCAGGCACTCAGTCAGTCAGGACCCGACCCGGCAGCGGTTCAACTTCATCTCTTATTAGTGGTGATCTGTCTGTCCCAAGTTCCGAAACCCGCTAGGCTCGAAATTGGCCCCTCAACCCCTTCGGGTGCCCCTGACACCCAGTGATACGTCTAGTCTGCACCTGGCCTAGCCTCTGGGTCTACCCAACCTGCAACATGGAAGTCACTGGAGCAATCAGGGCGGGTGAGTGGAGTGGGCGGGCAGGTGTCTTCCTGTCTTCTCCAATGCTGTGTTACGGCCCACCGTCCTAGCTGGCTCTGGCTCTGCCGGCTCCTGTCTGTTGCATGTCCTTTGCGCTGTACAGCCACTCTCTGCCCTTGCTAGCTGCTAGTCAGATCCTTACTGTACTGTGCACCACCAACCACGAACGAACAACACCAACACCAACACCAACCCAACACCACTACCAACATCCCATCGACACCGGCACCGCGACGACGCCTTGCATCTCGATAGCACAGCCCCACGGGTCGCTCAATCGTCGACACCAAGAAACGCGCTCGAAGCATCCGGCCATCAGTCCCCAGAGAACCGCGGCACACTCGAGAATCCCTCCTCGATGGTGCCGGCGAGTTAACCTCCCCGTCTGGCAAGCCTGGTGCTGTGAAGCATCGACGCTCGTCCGACCGATCCGACCGATCCGACCGACCGCCCTCGTCGCTTCCCGTCTAAAGCGCTGCGGCAATGGGTGACCCCAGAAGCAACGGGTCCGAATTGGATCGCCGCAGCTCACGTAGAGCCTCCACGAGACTGTCAAATGTGCTGGACGACCATGACGATGACGACTATGTATTGCAGGCAATGGCAATCTCGGACGGCTTCCGACCTGTCGAAGTCGCACACAATCACAATGGGTCTCATATCTCGCGTCCGTCTGTGTCGTCACTAGAGCCGCCGGTCGCACGCGCCATGTCTCCACGTCCCTCGAGTGTGTCAAAGCCACCGCCTGTGAATGAGTCTTTCTCCCTTCCGTATAATCGGCTGGAACGGTCGCCCGCGAGATCGTCGGGCGCATCTACCGACTCTCCCGTCATGTCTGCTGAGACACCCTACGAGGGACCCTTGGGCCCTTCACATCCCTATCAGATGTATCCGCAGGACGTTCGGTTGGCTAGGACCGCTAGTTTAGCGACCACATCAACTGCACCCATCTCTGAACGATCTTATAATGGGCCTGGTCGTCCGACCCACCCTTACGGTATATATCCACAGAACGTGGCTCCTGGTATTGAAGAATCCGACAGCCCCTCGCCGCAGAGGGAGATAAATGTTGGCTTCCCTGGCGCATCTGATGATTACCAAAGAAGACTCGGCCCTGATGGAGAGGAAGCGGCGGATATGATAGGTCCGGATGGGCATACAGAACAATTACCACCCTATACCAGATATCCGGTGGAGGCTTATGCTCAGAAGGCCCTGGGTATAAACGTAACCCAATCGGCGCTACCCTCATCTCCTGCGCGGCAGAATCTCGAAATCCCAGGTGCGGGTGGCATTGGCTTGGCGACTCGAAACCCCGAATTTTCATCGACAGAGGATTTAAATCAATTAAGTTCCCCTCAGTCTCGTCGATCCATAAGGAGTTTCGCATCCGAGGCTAGCCATCACTCAATTAATACGGCTGCCCTTGCAGTCACAAACGAGAAGCGTGAACCCAACTGGAAAACAGCCGCGAGACGAAAAGTATGGGGTGTTGTCCCTTGCTGGGCTGTGGTATTGGGAGTAATTGTGCTGGTTATGCTGGGTGTGGTTGTAGGAACAGTCATTGGCACGGTCTATGTGTCTCATCTGAACAACAAACACTCGAATAGCGACGACAAGTACAGCCCCTTAGCCCCCTGTTCTCATTTAGAATTCATGTTGACATACTTTGCAGTCCACCTTATGAGGCAACAAATCCTGTCCCCGGCTTTGTACCGTTACCGACCGTTCCGCCAGACTTGCCACCTCTAGCTGAGGGCCCATATTCTCTGCCGCTCATCGGCCCTCGCTATTCGAACACGTGCTTTCAAGACCCGAGTCAGGGTCGCGCATGGAATTGCGAAGCTATTATGTCTCAGCTCACTATGTCTATTCACCAGAGGCAGAGCGCGGCTGATATTCCGACATACTGGTTGAACCTGACGTACAACCAGTCATATACGCAGGAGTCTTACATATACACGTATGGGGTACAGCCACCATTCCTGCTTAATCAACAACTCCAACTGGTCAACGATAACTTCGAACGTTCTCGAGGTCCAGCCTGGGCCTTTGCACTTCCATATAACAAAACCATCATTCTGCCCGAGGAATATTTGACGCCAAATAATAGCTCATCCTTGAACGAAGTACAACGGCGCATGATGTTTGGCTTCGACTTCAAACGAAAAGGTCTAGCGCAAACTGGCGAAAAACCGTGGATTTGCACTTGGCCGGACACACTTCTTGAGGTATTTATCTATGCTCGCCAAAATAGCAGCGTTAAGTTTTCCATGTCCTCTGGTAGTGATACGGGCGCATCGAGTAGCCCATTACCTACTGAAGCGCCAGCCGGAGACCAGGGGGTCACTGCATACCATAGAGACGCGAGAGGGCAATCGCACGGTCATGACTTCACACATACTCCCCCTCCGCCACTACCCCCGAGTTCATCAGCACCGCCGTCAACATCGTCAACATCGTCAACAGAACCAAACTATTTTGGCCATCCTCCAATGCCACCTCCTATGCTCCCATCTTATCCGAGAGTAATGAAGGTTGAGGAGCGGCGTAATTCCCAAATTAAGGGTCCTGTGCCGGTTTGCCGCCAGGTAGAAATCCTCGATAAGGGAGTACCGGCTAGGCCTGTTCCAGACGAAACGGGGAAACAAGTCGAGATCCAAATTGCCGAAGTAGTAGCAGAGGACGAGGAGAAAGAGAGTGGTTACTTTTCAAGACGACGCTCTCCCGACGAGCAACTGTGGAATCGAGATATATCGGAAGGCAATGAATTAAGTGATTGCGGATGTATATGGTGGGTGACCTGAAAGCTGGGTTGTGTTGTGTTTTTGTTGTTTTCCTTGACGGCGAATCCCTCTTGAATATATCCGTTTCAAATCCGGCATCTCTGCCTGGAGAACTTTGTACATAGCGTGGGACGGAGACAAAGCACGGGCATCAAATACCGGCGTTTGGATAATCTTTCCTTCTATGGGCATTAGTTATTTGGCCATATTGATATCTTGGGTACTGCAAGGAATTTTTTATGTTTGTTGTACTAGATAAAAATTGGTGTCATCATAGACCTTTTTCATGGTCTTGAGGTTCTCAGGGTTGGCTGCTTTGCTCTGCTTGGATATACCTCGTCTTTTCACCTACCTATTACATAGTACCTATAGCCGCGTCTGTCCCTATCTATTACCACGCACATAGTCACTCTATCTTGGGTGTATTTATTGACAACTGTCTATATCCTATTCACATGTGCGCCCCCTGTGATAATTCGTTGCGCAAACGTGATTCTGAATTGTTTTGTATGGACCGGTCAAACTAATCCAGCTTGGGTGCGCTTATCGAGGCGATTACTGTGTAGTATACAATCTAGTGAATTCGCGGTTCTTGTAGTAGATATGTATGTATTGGTAGCTAATCTTCATGATAGGCAAATAATTAAGCGCTGGAACCAAGCGCCGGGATCAGGATCGCTATTCCAGAACACGGGGAATACATCTTGGTTATGTATCATGAGTAGGTAGGTAACCTACAAACTTGGGGGTAGACGAGGATAGGAGGCACGCAATCTCTACTATATCGGCGGGACTAGAAGCACTGTAGGGTTAATTTTGATGATTGCCGGTAGAAGAATGAAAGCGATGTGCAAGGAATATACGACGTTTAAAACGTACCGACAAATAGCGTACAGGTTGGAAATGTTTATCATGTTGGGGGGTATCTCTGAATATTGTGTCTCTGTTGAACTTGACCTCCCGCCCGCTTTTTACGAGAGTTAAGGTGCGCTCAACGGTTGGCATCAAGGTGTGTGTATGAATCTATCATTACACCCGGGACGACTCTTTCCTCATCGTTCCCGTCAAGCGTCAGGCCCGGCAGATACAGGCTTCGCCTCCCCTCCATTCTCTACCTCGTTCCCTTTATCTTTCTCCCCATTCCCAGCCTGACCAGCAGCGATCCCCATCTCACCCGCAAGCCCATCAAGGAAGTTATCAGCCATCTTCTCCGCGCGGCGGGCGCCTATCTTCTTCCTCCTCTCCTCAATCTCCTTGCGCCGGCGCTCCTTCTCCTTCTCGCGGTCACTCCTCACGCGCTCCGTATTCTCCCTCTCGGCCTTGAGATCCTCCATCTCCCTCACGCGCACCTCCTCGTCGCGCGAGAACTGGTAGAACCCCGTCCCTTTGGTGCGGATCTCGGCGCTGCCGTCGAAGTGCGTGTCGGGCGGCGGCGTGGGCTCGCGGTCCCGCTTGGCCGCGAGCGCCGCCATGGCGTCGACCGTCGCGTCCTCGGGCGCGAACGCCCCCGTCTGGATCGCGTCGCCGTAGATCAGCTTCCCCGGCCGCGCCGTCGGCACCGCCGCCATGTCCGCCAGCTCCGCGGCCCCCAGCGCGGCGCGCGCGGCCCGGCGCTCCTGCCGCTGCGCCTCCGCCCGCGTGCCGACGCGCGTGCGCCCGAACTCGTCTTGGTACTCTACCATCTTTTGACCGTCGTCGTCGTCGTCATCTGAGGACTCGTTGTCGCTGCCTGAGCTCGAGTAGCGGTTCTCATCTTCGGGATGCCGCTCCGCCCACTTCCGGTCGAAGTCGACGAGGGGCGCCGCCTCGTTCTCTTTCGCGACGTAGTCGCCGCGCTTCATGGCCGCGTATAACCGCGCCTTCTCCTCCATCTTGCGCCGGGCGCGGGCGAAGTCCTGTTTTTCTTCTTCCGTATTATGCACATGTTTGAGTCTGATTTTACCGTTGTTGCTGCCGGCATCATCATCGTTGTCGTCGGCCTTCGTCGCCTTTGCCCCGGGTTTCCGCTTCGCTTTCACGGAGAATATGTCGTCTTTTGTCTTGGAGGGGCGCGGACGTCCTGACGAGAAGGAGGAGGCGCCACCACCTCCTGTCGACGAAGAACCGGTCGTGGGCGCTGATATCAGCGAACTGAGTTGCGACGTGAAGGCTAGCGAGCTCGAAAGCGGTATCTCTCTTTTTTGCTTCTTAGTTGGCCTCTGTCCGTATAGGTTTGGATCTTGGGGCATTTTAGATTTGCGATGGTGTTGCTTGTCGTAATACGTATTTTTATTAGAGCTCAATCCCTAAAATGTAGTAGAACTTATTGTGTACTGATTTGGGATGATTTGAAGGGAAACCTGACAGCTGTTGATGTTCAAAGCCTCGCTACCATTATTATTACGTACGTACCTTAATAAAGTACCTCTAGGTACCCACACTTAGTAGGTATGTAATAAGCTGTAATTAAGCTCGGATCTACGGAGTAGCAAGTACCCTTTGTATTTAACTTCACTTGTACTTTTTAATATTGATTTCATTAATTGAAATAACACATTTAACATGGTTGATAAATAAGCAGGACATTTAAAGGACCGTACAATACAAGGTTACCTTGGTAATTAATATTTTCGGAGTTATAAAGTAATCCACAGCTCTTTACGTTTAGCCCTACACGTGACTAAGCTATTCTGGTGGCCATCTACTTATACCAAAGTATGCTATACATGATCCCTGCTTGCTTGAGCGCAGACGCAACTTGATCCACGTTCATATTGTCCATGTGAGGCGCCAGTGCAGATGTTACCCCCCCATATAGGTTGAATCTTGGGATCTAAATTATGTTCCCTGAGAATGAGAGTGGTTTGGCACATCAAACAGCGTTGAGCCAGTGCAAGGCAAGACTCCCAAGAAGAATGCCCATTAGAGGACAGTTGAGCGTGTCTAGATCGAGGGTCTCATAGTCTCATTGCCGGGCTCAGGCTACGAGATGGCGTAGAATATTCCTTCACAGACTACCTAGTAACTGGCCTTGATCGAGAAGTCGGTTTGGGCTTAGGCGCTAGTACTGGCCTTGTAGGCCATGATGTTGTCGCTGTTCAAGTCCCCTTTAAGAAAGAAAAGGAAAGATACAAAGACGACCTTGTTCCAAATGCTCCCAAACAAGCTTCACGATCCATCGTCGTTGTTAAAGGATTTTGCCGTTGAGCTCAGTTGGCAGTCATTTGGTACGCCACGGTTGGCAACAGCATCAGTGAACCTGAACCATTACCGACTGGACGTCAGGCATCTTCCAGGACGAGTGAGCGCGGTGTAGTCGATAGGTTTGGTGGAGTTCGATTATATATACCTACCTAGGTAGGTAACCTCTTCAGGGATTCTCTCTCGAATACAGCATGCCCGGTAAGTACCTCGGCAGGTATGGACACTTCTGTGGACCCACTGTAGGTACACAAGCTACAGCACTAAAACGACCCCGCGATCGGTCTCGAGCGCAAAGTTTACCCCACGTTGTCGTGATATTCCCGTGAAGAAGTGTCAGCTTTCCATCCTCCTCATCACGATAGAACCCTTGTCACCATGGCGACTACGACTAACCAGGTTTTCATTGCCGTTATTGGTAAGAAATTAAATTGTGATTAGGAGCATTGGTGCAACTGCAGCTGACGCGCATCTCGCAATTAGGTGCGGGAGGAGTGGGCAAATGCTTCTTGTCCCAGCTCTCGGTTCTAGCGACACGAAGACCGACGCCCAAGCTCAGCCTCTGCTACATATCGTCAAGCAAGAAAGCTGTATACAACTCCGATTACTCAATAATTGGAACCGAGAATGTACTCCAGGAGCTCGCCTCGTCCTCCAAGCCGCCCCTAGCGCTGCCACAAATTGCAGACTACCTTGCCGCCGCGCCCTCCAAAGCTGTGCTAGTGGACAACACAAGCTCCCAGGATGTGGCCGACGCCTACCCGCTCTTCCTGAGTCGCGGTATCAGCATTGTCACTCCCAACAAGAAAGCTTTCTCGGGTTCTTACAAGCTGTGGCAGGACATCTTCACTGCTGCGAGTACCTCCGGGGCCAAGGTTTACCACGAATCCTCTGTTGGAGCCGGCCTCCCCGTCATTTCAACATTAAAAGACCTAGTGGATACGGGAGATGAGGTGACCAAGATCGAAGGCGTGTTCAGCGGAACCATGTCCTTCCTGTTCAACTCGTTCGCTCCGGTCGAAGGCGCCGGCGGACAATGGTCTGCCGAAGTTAAAAAGGCAAAAGAGCTGGGCTATACGGAACCCGATCCTCGAGACGACCTCAACGGTCTGGATGTAGCCCGGAAATTGACCATCCTGGCCCGATTAGCAGGCCTTCCTGTTGAGTCCCCTACATCATTCCCAGTCCAGAGCCTCATTCCGAAAGAGCTCGAGACTGTCTCTAGCGGCGACGAATTCCTGGAGAAGCTGCCCCAGTTCGATTCTCAGATGGAGGAGACCAAATTGGCAGCGGAGAAGCAAGGGAAGGTAGTAAGATTCGTTGGAAGCATCGACGTGGCTTCTAAAAGCGTCAAGGTTGGCCTGGAAATGTTTGACAAATCCCACCCGATCGCGGCGCTCAAGGGCAGCGACAACATCATCAGCTTCTACACCAAACGATACGGAAGCAACCCGCTCATTATCCAGGGCGCAGGCGCGGGTGGTGAGGTGACGGCCATGGGTGTAACGGGCGATTTGATAAAGGTGCTATCGCAGATCGCATAGGGCTAGGGATAAGTCACCAGATCCAATAGCATCGCCATCAAAGCAGAGTCTTTTTTGATTATGGTTTTCGGATGGGCCTCTACCCATAGTGCGTTTTATCAATCACCACTTATTGTTCCATATGTGGCTCGCCTCTTTGTCGTTTGCGGTTCTGTCTTGAGTTCGACGACGGTAGTGGAAGCCTTGGTTGAATTGGGAGATGGCGGTTGTACTAAGTCTCTAGGCACTCGGCTCGAGCGAGGAGAATCGGCGTGCAACGAAGGGCGATACAGTCTCCAAAGCCATAGGCAGAAGTCGAAAACGATTAGACCGACGATGGGAACGATGAATGCGAGGCTAACAAGTTTCTACGGAGGCAATCAAAAATTAGCTAGGAGCATAGCTACCTATATCTTGGGCTGCGGTCAGGCTTACAAAGAAGAAAGCGACCCAGCGCACGATGTTCCATAGGCTCGAAAGAAAGCCTTCACTAAGCCAGGCAACAATGCGCGCCATCGCTGTCTTATCAATGACGAGTGCGTGGATTTAATGCGTCGAGGGGCATAAAATATGGCGATGCTACCGACTCGGCATTCCGCGATTGTAGAAGACCAAGTACAATCTCATTCATTACAGTTTATTGCTTTGCCCGCAGTAGTGTTGCTCGGCTTAGGCGATCTCGATGAGAGAACGGTCTATTCGATAGATGGGAAGCGAATGCAGGTACGAGATAGTAATAGGTATGTATGTGTGAGGAGGCCGCACCGATGGTGTGGGCGAACCCTGCTCCAGCCAGACGAAACCGCGTCATACTGTGAGGATCTTACAATATCTTAGGTCAGCGATCTGGGGGAGTTTTAGCTTAGGTACGATTAGCGCTGCTGCTATGATGGAGTTGGGCAGCTTAGTCTAGTGTGCCTACCTAACCTACCTAGGTAAGTAACCTAAGTGCTTGAACGAGTGGGTAATCGGGTCATCCGGGTCTGGGATGCCCGATACCCGCCCCTAATCCGCACATACCACGGCAAGGACCAAACCGAACAACAGTGTAAGTACCTAACATCTTACTTAGAATCGCCGAAGGCATAAAGCTAGCGTTGTGGATGGATTCTTGAAGACCGTTCATTCCGGGTCGATACAGTTACGATACAATGCTTCTTGTTACAACCTGCCGTTTCGTCGGAGAAAGCGAACACGAAGACGAGGCAATATGTAAATACCTAGGTAGGTACCGCGACAACTACAGACTGCTACTTACCTACCTAGGTAGGTACTGTACCTACTGTAAATAAAATGACGTTCCCTCCCCTCCCCTCCCCCTCCAATGCGACACGCGCATACCTGTACAAGTATTTCGCCCCGTTTGACCGCCTGAATTTCATATTGGCCAGCTCAGTGATGTGATAGATCACAGTCCGCACCGGCTCCCCAACGCCTACCTAGGTAGTAAATTCTCCAATCGGTTGTTTCTGGGCTTCCCCGCAATATTTACAATCGCCGGGAGAAGCACATTGCTTCGGTCCCTTGCTGTGGACAATGTCGTCTCCTCCGTGGGCTGGAGCTTCGAGCGACGACCTGTACTTCGTTCTTCTAACGGGTGCCAATAGGTATGTGCGAATGTTTTAGTCGGCCGCCCCTTAGAAAGAGCATCTTATACGCTGGGGGACACCCCGTACAGCAAGCCAGCCGACTGACGATGCCTCCTTAGCGGTGTTGGTGTGGGCATCGGCCAGCGAATTATAGACGAGTTCCTCGGCTCACGATCTGCCTCTTCTCACCTTATCCTGATCCCCACGACACGTTCGAAGACCAAGTCTCGCGGTACCGTGCTAGCTCTGCGAAAGCATCTTCATCAGACTGCCCACACATCGAAACAGCTCCAAGCTCGCGCGGGGCCCAACTATGACCCCCAGACGGCCATTGCGAGGGTCCACGTCTTGAGCGTCCAGGTCGATCTTTGTGACCTCCGGTCGATACATGCTGCCGCCGACCAGTTGGTCAATGGCAAGGTGACCGACCCGACAGGCATCATCGGCGACGTGAGGATACCTCGCATTGATGCTGCGCTCTTCAATGCGGGTCTCGGAGGCTGGGAAGGACTCGACTGGCTGGAGTTTGCTCGGCAGTTTTTTACTCTTGGGCTTATCCAGTCTACCACGTATCCATCTTTCAAGAAAGCCTTGCCGGCAGCGGCCGTGTTGGACTCGCAGAAGCTCCTCGGAGGCGATACCCCAAAGTCGGGCCCACCGCCCGAGCTGGCTGAGGTATTCTGCGCCAACGTCTTCGGGCATTACGTTCTTGCGCACGAGCTAATGCCTCTTCTGAGCCGTGCAAACGTGAGCGAGGCGCCGGGTCGCGTGGTGTGGACGAGCAGTATAGACGCAGGCCATGAGCATCTTGATTTCGACGACTTTCAGGCCAGCCGATACATGGCCCCTTACGAAAGCAGTAAGCGCATCACGGATCTCCTCGCCCTGACCGCCGACCTACCAAGCGTGCAGGATGTATCAACATCGTATTTCAAATCACCCGCGACGGCCGACAAGCCAGTGAAGCCGCGCTTCTATCTCTCACATCCGGGCGTCGTCTGCACGCCCATGTTCCCGCTCAATTGGTTCCTGTTCTTTTGCTACTGGGTCACGATGCACCTGTCACGCTTGTGCGGCTCGCCCTGGCACACTGTCGATATCTACAGGGCTGCATGTGCCACTTCCTGGCTCGCGCTAGCCGACCAGTCAACACTCGATGCTATAAATGCGCAGCATGTTAAATGGGGTTCGGGCGTCACGCGCACTGGTCGGGTAGCGCCGAAGAAGACTGAGGTTGAGGGCTGGGGATGGGAGGGCCGTATCGACGACGCCGATGCACTTAAAAGAGATGACGCCGATGGCGTCTTACGCAAGGCTATAGGCCGCAAGTGGGATGCTACCACTCTGACTAAAGAAAAAAGGGCCGAGTTCGAGGCAGACGGGCGTCGGTGCTGGGCCGAGCTCGAGAGGCACAGGGTTGCATGGGAGGCTGCCCTTGGCCGGAAAAAGACATGATAGGTTCCATGAATGAAGCATATAAAAGAGAGCGGGGAATGCATCTCTGTTCGCGGACCATATATATATATATACCAAACGGGTGTGCATGATGTCTTAACAACAAACATGGATTACCTTAATTACTTAGTTCTATCAACATGATATATAAAACGTCTCCAGCGTGTTATTTATCGTGAACTACGGAGTATGTATATCTATCATTACTCATATATCACAATCCTAACCCTATTCATTCCTTGCTTCATGACATTACTCGCTTTGCCTTCACATTTAATACAAAAAAGGCGGCCGGCAAAAGTGGGAATATGTAACGCTTGCCATAAAACTCGAAACCCCTAAATAATACCGTCGGGATATGACGTAAACCAAAAAAAGCACGAGTTTCTCTCTTATATAATGCGTTAGACGGCAGGGACCGGCCCGTCATCATCATTACTACTCCGGCTCCCGTCATCGCTCCGCAGGCGTCTCAGCGCGAGCTTATCCCGGCGGCCGAAGAGGCCGAGGGACAGCGGCAGCGGGACGACGGCGAGGGCGAGCACGGCGGTGAAGATGAGGGCGTTGTTCAGATTCGCGGGCGGGTCGGCGTGGGGGCCGGCCTTCAGGGCGTCGGCGACGACGATGAAGACGCCGCCGAGCAGCTGGCCGCCGCCCCAGGCGATGGTGGAGGTGACCTCGGGGCTCATGGGGTGGCCGAGCTCGCACAGGAACTCGAGGGCGACGGGGACGAGGGAGAAGGAGGCGGCGCCGAGGACGGCGAGGACGACGTAGGGCCCCGCGAGCTGGCGCGTGGGCGGCACGAAGACGAAGGCGAGGTACGAGAGCCCGATGACGGGCACGGCGACCTTGATGGCCGGCAGGAAGGCCTTGGTGCGGTCGAGGACGGGCGACGATATCGCGCTCGCGACGAGCCCCACCACGATCAGGAGGGCGCCGGCGATCCCGGCCTCGTCGGAGCTGAAGCCGTAGGGCAGCAGGATCTGGTTCAGCAGCGACGACACGCTGTTGAAGAAGCCGACGTACACGGCGTACGGGACTAGGATGAGCCAGAGCTCGACGGACTTCAGGAGGTGCAGGGAGGAGCGGAGGGATGCCTTCGGCGTCGTGCCCGACGGCCCTGCGGGTGTGGGTGGGGAGGCCGGGATGAAGAAGGCCGGGAGGGAGACGACTACGGACTGTGGAGTAGATCAGCAAGCGTGTTATCTAGTACAGGGGGTATCTTCCGCGTGGGAGGTGAGTAGGACAATAAAGGGGGAGCACATACGATGATGGTCACATAGAGGACGGCACTCGGCACCTCGGCGGGCCCGGTAGCCAAGAAGGGGACGACGAGCTGGCCGAGGGCGGCGCCGAAGGGGTTGGCGAGGCTGGGGAGCGCGGTGGCGGCGACGCGGCCGCGGCTCGTGAACCACAGGTCCGAGTAGCGCGTGGGCGCGCTCAGCACGAAGGGCTGCGCCAGCCCGACGAGGACCTGCCCGAACATGACGACGCCGTAGAGGCCGCCGGCGCGCGAGCGCGAGCGCGAGCCGGCCACGCGCACGACGTTGCCGGCGATCGTGAGCGCCGCCGCCGTCACGATCGACGGCTTCGGCCCCCAGTGCAGCATGTAGATGGTCAGCGGCGAGATGGCCACGAACGCGAACAGGAACGCCGTCGAGAACCAGTTGACGTCCGACTCGGAGCGCCCGTAGTACGCGGCCGCGTACTGCGAGACGGGGGAGAAGGTGAGCCACTATGCGAGGGAAAGTGCGAGGTCAGCATCCTGCTACCTTTTGAGACGATCCCATGTTTGTGGGAGAGGTATGTGTTCGTGGCATTGGTTATCAACGAGCGGTACAACAACCAGTACCACGTCGGAGTACATGCGGCAAAAAGAGAAGCGCGACTTACATCCCAGCTCACGACGATATTGAGCAGCGTCAGCTGCACGAGCCCAAACCACCTCCTCTTGTAGACCTTGTAGACGGTCTCGGCCCCGTCATCGCCGCCGTTCCCCGCCGCATCCCCCGCGTTCTCGACGGCCTCGGTGGTGGCGACCGATCCGGCGCGGTCCTCGAAGTCGTCGTCGACATGCGATGGCAGACGCTGGAGGCCGTCCTTCCGCGCCCCCTTGTTAAAAGGGGAGGCGTCCCTCCCGCCGTCGCCCCGCATCCCCGCGTCTCGGTCGTATGCCTCGTGGATCTTATCGTCGATGTCTACGTCACCGCCGTCGGAATTGCTGATGCTGTTGGCGTTGGCGTTGGCGTTGGCGTTGGTGTTGCTGGTGCTGGCGCGCAACTCTATTGTCTCCTCATGCTCATTGGTGTTTGTAGATGGAGCCATTGCTGCTCGCTGGCTGGCTGGCGCAGGCCGTTACTCCTAGACAATCCGACAGAACGCTAAGCAGACGAACTGCTCTAGGCTAAGACTATCAGCCGATCGACCGCTTGTACGATTAATTAATTTCTTTGCTTCTACCCCAAGACACGTATCTCGTTTTCTATTCCTCGTTCCGTTCGCTGCAGTGTAACGCCCGTTCTCCCTCGCCTCAACGTCGAATATGCTTATTAGAGTTTGAAACTACCTAGACAGTCGGTATGCGACAACTAGTAGTCGCGCCTCAACATCGACGTCATAAAATGAGAGACTGATTATAGGGAAATCCTAGAAGAGCTCCCAACATGTGTTTCAAACAACAAGGGAGATAGGTTGAAAATGAATGTAACGATGCGTGTTAACATTACAACCATCCATACCATGTACTGCAGCTGACTTCCACCCTTTTCGGGTCCAGCCACCGGGGCTGATCATCATGATAATGTAGAAGAAAACGGATGGTGACATCCCTCGGCTAAGCAGCGATATCCAACATACGTAGTACTTACATGATACAGTTAGTTAGACGGTAGCATTTCAGGGGTCGCCTGACTGTTTTTGGAGTGGCAGCCCGTCTAGGGTATGCTGTGATACCGCCGCCGTGTACCTACATTCAGCAGCTAACACGACGCTAGATCTCGGACGGTGTGGAGACTCGATTACAGGTACTATGTAACGGATACTTCCAAGACTCGAGGCAGCACTCAAGAGCTGGAATTGGTTGTAATTCCCACCCTCATGTAAAAGCTTATCAATTGCTTGAATGGCTATTGCTCCAGAGACTCAGATTCCACAGTGATGACCCCGTCACACAACGGGACTGCACAGACCCGGTTCTTCTCGTATGTCTAAGACAAGACGCAACCAGGATTTCACACATGTAAAAGCGGCACACACAGACAATCATCCTGAACAGCAATGCAGCAGCAAGAACACGACACAACACGGGATGCTTGCCCCAATGGTGATTGGACAAGCCATTCGGGGCACACGACCGAATTAGGACTCTCGCTTCGAGGTCCGTGACGATATGCAACCTCTAGAACTTCAAGTTCCAACAGTTTTTTTTTTTTTTTTTTTTTTTTTTTTTTTTTTTTACAACGAGCGATTAGCGAGATATTGTTTGTGGCGTAGATAGGGGAGGTCTCGGTAATGATAAAGACGAAGAGTTAGAATAAGCCTAACTTATTACATAAAACCCCCGACGCCTCATGCTCTACAGTTTGGAGCCAAGCATGCATACTCATATGATCTTTAATGTGGTACTTAAATGAGCGAATGAATACCTAGCTCAGCTGTGTTCCACGTGTTGTTTCTGGGCATCATGAGCCCGTAGTTGTCAGTCGATGCAGGAACAAATTTCCAACCATGGCATTTGTGTATCTGGCGTATACATAGACGTGCCTACAATCTTCTAACTAACCTGGTTTCTTGTAGACCTTTGCTCTAGGATCCCTCTCAAGTCAATATTACTATGTATATTCGTAAGGGTGTTCCCGACATAGCAGTCTCTTTACGTCGACAACGGCTTCACTTTACCCCGAGGCTCGTAAAGGGTTGTCCTTGATGTACTTTAAGGAAGACTCTTATATCCTTAATGGGTTGTATCGGCTAAATCACATTAAAGTCTTATAGAACTAACCTTATGCATAAATTATAGAAACACTTGGGTTTAAAGTGTTGCTTAACTAGCGGTTTTATACGTAGGCCTAACACTTATAGAAAGATATAATAAGTTCGATAAGTCACACAAAATGGCCGACAATAACGGATTTAGCTCGCCTAAAAATGCCTTATGGTATAATCCTCATTATGAACACTTTCTTACTCCGTTATGCAGACTATTATAAGCGCGGTTGCACCCTGCTTGGAAAGCAATACTCATGATGGCACTTCTCATTCATACAGTCCGATTCACACATGGCCAAGAATGGTTGTAAAGACTTTGCTGCGCGTGCGATGGCAGGGGTGACCAGTGAGGTATTAATCGGTGACATTATCTATTTAATCTATTCAGAAATAGAGGCCATATCAGCACGATTTGGCTATATTAATTAGCGCGGGCGAACTGTGGGTAGTATCTGCGTAATAGTTGTAAATGGTCTTGGTTTAGAAGACGAGATATCTAGACGGTCCATGCGGAAAGAACAGAGATCTATTTAGCAGGTGTGAATGCAGTTGTTATGGTACAAGAGAGGCAAGCTGGTGCCGGAAAAATAAAGCACTCCAAGAACGCTTTGCTTGTCATCCGTCCGAGTCGAGCCACCACAAATCGTGTTACACAACCACCATCCGCTAGGTTGTTGGCTAAGGCTTCTAAGGGTTTGGGGCCCGTCAAGTTCCAATCCGGCCATTGTTTTGCTCTAAAGAGGGTCTATACAGAGGTAGATTGCTAGGCGTCGCCAATGATCGAGGATTGTTACAGGTTCGTTATACGAGTTTATTTGAGGACGGACCAGAGTTTGGGCGCGGCACATTGGGTGGCGCAGTGAGCGAGGTGGAAGACTATAGGAGAGGTGTATTAGCTTCTCATGTGCTACGGAACAGAGCAAGAGAGGTGTTTTGCGGATATTGCGGAACAGAGTCCCCAACTAAATCTAGGCGACAAATACTCACATTCCTCGACGCAGTCCTCCTGCTCGCCGTTGTCATCCGAGGCCTTTGTGACGCGCTCGACGCACTCATCGAAGTGGTGCTTCGCAGGGGCGCACTGCTTGGAGTTCTTGCACTCTGTTCCCGTCGTCAGTGGATGCTCTAATTTTCCTTGGTGCATTGCTTCTGAGCCGTATTTCGGAGCATCATGGAGGGGTGGTATTAGGACCTCTATGACATCGTATGTCGGTGTCGCTGGTGTTCGTGTCTAACTCGTACTGACCTTCCTCGAATTTCTCCTTGGGGTCTTCAAGCTCCTCCTCTTCTTCCTCTTCCTCCTCCGGCTCCTCTTCTGCTTCCTCGGCGGGCTCCTCGGACTCCTCTTCGCCGCTTGCTTTCTCGGTCTTGGTGTCTTCGCTCTCGGTGGTTTCCTACGTCCGATTAGCCATCCTTCCTCAGCTAATTGTGGACGTGGCCATGAAGCGTTCGTGGTAGTCAACGATGAAGGGAACGGGCCGGTGGGGGTGGAAATGGGTTTCCGCAGCCGAAGTAGCTCGTCTGGATGCTTCACGGTGCCGTACCTTTTCCTCAGCAGGAGCCTGAGGAGCCTCAGCGTCGGCAGTGCTCCATGGCGTGGCGGCCTCGACGAGGTCGGTGATGACGTCCCAGACACCCATGGCGATCGGCTTAGCACTGCGCGGGTCCAATGGCTTGTGGTAGTGGGTAGAGCGTTGAGTGGTGG
Organism: Xylaria longipes; assembly: GCA_025201785.1. Classification (NCBI taxonomy): domain Eukaryota; kingdom Fungi; phylum Ascomycota; class Sordariomycetes; order Xylariales; family Xylariaceae; genus Xylaria; species Xylaria longipes. The sequence goes on from MU619731.1 coordinate 116,544, forward strand.
ATGAAGAGTTGACCCCCAAACAAACTGGCTGGCGGAAGCTGGCTATGAGAAAATTACGAGCATCAGCAATTGGGCCAATTCCATTGGCTGCCCGTACCTAGGTAGCTGGCCGTCACGTGATATTCCGGCCGATGCATGGGGTCATCGACGCCCCACACCTCCGTCCACCCGTCCACAGCTCCCACTATCGAAACTGCTGGTGGCCCTGCTCTATATACATAGTATTATTGCACCAACAACTAACTGCAACACCTTAATCAAAGCATCTTAGTCTACTGGTCTTAGTCTACTGGTCAACTGGCTTGACAATTTATCTTGTCATGTACATAGATGTGACGTGTTTTATAGTGATGGTATTCATTCCATGCTAACCACCTACCTTATTTTCGGGCTAACCATGGTCCTAACAATTGTGGCTGACTTTATGGCCTGACTGGCAAGGCTGTCTGCATCTCAATGCTTCCCTATGAATGCAACTACCGTATCATTGCTTCTCTGCGTTTACAACAATTTCACGATCTCCGTATGTAACTGGTTCCTTACAACCCCTCATTTAGGACCCCGGTCCTGGAAAGACATGATGAAAGTGTCAGATTCTATCAAATACGCAAAGTTATGCCGGTCCTCATGTGATCATCAGTGTGTGGATGCCAAGCTTTCTGATGTGAGATCACTATCGTTCCCGGCCAAATCCGCCGCGCGACCAATAGGGGTACATGCTAGGCGACAACGGAGATCCAGTGCAGATTCATTGACGTTCTGCCTCCTCTCGTAGCCGTTCGTCGAAACGCATGCTGACCGCCTGGGCCTGGGCTTCATCGTAATCAGGGGGTGGCTCGTCCGGCATCCCTTGGCTTATCTCGGCCTGTGTAGTGGCGTCGTTGGGACGTTCGGCGACCTGATCCGTCGTGGATCGGGTCTGATCGGAAGGGCCCGGGCCCTGCGACGCTGTGTATTCTGGAAGCTGCTCGTCATGAACATGGAGAGCCCAGTTACGCTGGCCCGACTCCTCTGCAATCTGTGCCGCATGGTGAAGGCGCCCCTTGATCTCAACGAATTTGGTCTCAAACTCGCTGAAACCGCCGTCCTTGAAGGTCAACTTTAGAGTCACTCTGGGGAAGTCTGGGGGGATGTTGCCATCTGGCACGGGCCGAACACTGGCTTCCCAGTACCAGGGCCCAACCCATGATGAGCGCATTCGACCATCCTGGCACCCGAGGATTTTTGTTGAGAACGATTTGAATTGCTCCGTGGGATTAGCTGGTAGGTATATCAACTAGCCTTCATCGTTAGCTTGAGGCTCCCAGAACTTTTAAGTGCCGCTCACCCTTTGGTTTGTGATGTAGGCAGTCCCACTCTCGCTTTTGATAGAGAGAGGAGTGACACCAGCAGGCTGGTTTGGGGATGTTATGCTGAGGGCCACACGGCCTCTAGTCTTGAATAGTATGCTCTCGTGTGGCAGGGGTTCTATGTCCCCGGATCGAGACAGCATAACCCAGCTGGCGTCCAAATTAGTCTCCTCTTCGTCTCGGCTGCTCTGGCTCAAGATGTATGAGGCATGTTGCTCGTGGAGCCCGTAATCCATACTAAAATCCAAGACCAGGCAATGGTCTAATTTTCCAACACACGGGGTATTGAAGGTCGAGACCGGTGCTCACAGGAGAGAGAAGATTGAGTGTCGAATACCACTACATCTGTCTTTCCAAAAGGAGAACGTGGGATAACTAGGACTCTACACATGGGAGGACTGGGAATGAAGAAGAAAAGAGAGAGATCATACTTGATTGACATTTTGAGATTACCTAGCTAGGCTGTGGTAATAAGTCAGCTTGGACTTTTGGTGGATGCTGCTGCAGAAGGGGTAGCGCAGGGCGCATCAACCGGGCTCCTGGGATTCGTTCGGCAAGACAAAGGCAGGCAGGGTTCTAGTGGACAATGCTTAGTTGATAGCAGGAGACCCGGGACGGCACGACTTGCAGTTCGCGTCGGTTTACCCTTCACAGAACCGATGGACAGCGATGTATGTTGGTAGTCCTACTAGGCAGTGCGAATGTGGGCCACTAAAGGGTTGTAATCTGAACGGTGGTTGCTACGGCCAAAAGCGGAATGGCAAACAACGACCAAGCTGCAGGACGACTCGGTGTGGGTGTGCTCGACGCTGGAGGGCTGGGTAAGTTTGGCCAAAGGATAATAACTACGGAGTGCTGTCCTGCCCGAAGTGTTGCTATGTACCCCGAAGGTGTAGGTACGTTGGCAGGATGATATTGGTGTGGACAGGCCGATAGGCTATACCGGTAGTCCGCTGTACCGAAATTACGTACGCAGTAGTAGCGATAGTAGCGTTAGCAGGAAATAGTAGTGACGGTAGTAGTAGTAATAGCAGCAGCAGGAGTATAGTAACAGTAGTGTAGCAGGCGGAGAGTTGATGAAGGCTGTTAACCAGATGGTTGGCCAGCCGAAGGGCGACGACGGGACGATTCTCGGCTAACCCCACTGTTTGGATTCGCGTAGACTACGGTGAATATGCGCAGCGCATTGTTTGACGCCCAGGATTCGGGAATAGAACCACGATGGCGAGCTAGAGGTGATTCCTCACTTCTCTGCCCACGTCGCTATTATCGGCCTGGGCGCGGGGGATCACATGGGGGAATTGAGGCTCGCCGTGTCACTTTAGGAGTTAACGCAGCGAGGAGTCCGGACTGTACAAGGACCAGGCAGTGGCTGCGACCTTGCGCACTTGTGGTGTTTGCTGGTGGGGACGAGTAGTTGTGTCTGGATGTCCGACGATGACCCAGATGAATCATGGGTTGCTGATTTGGGGCCGCCAAAAGCACACAGAGGTGGGACTTCATCGTCCCATCCCATCATCGTACAGTTTAAAATGGCGCCTGCTCCTCTCTACGCACAGTGCTCTAACTCTACTAGTACCTGCCTAACGTTAGTCTCTTCTGTGTACTTACCTCCTACTTACTTACTTAGGTAGCTAGGTAACAAGGCTATAATGCTATGTAGGCACAGCTATATGGCTGGGGAGATGCTACTAAACTACCAAAGCCCTATTCACCTTTTCTTGTCATCTTCGAAATGGTTTAACATGGTCAGGCATTCGAGGCATTGAGCTCCAATTGGTCCAATATTTGCCGTTGGAACGGACGTCAACATACAATTGCTATTTCTGAAGTGACACATGCAGCATTCACACATGGCGCATCCACTTAACCGACGAGAACGACTATGCCATTCTGTAAATCAGGACGTCATACTGCTCAGCAGAGCACATGTCTGTTGATTTGGCACCAATGAGTCTTCTGAAGTCTATCCACAGGTTTGTCACCTTGTCAATCATTGACGGACCTATCCACATCAACCCAGTCCAGAGGCTGAACGATATGGCACAACCCCTGGGGCCTAGATGCCATTTCAAGCCCTCTTGTCATTGATTTGCCTAATAGGCTTAACCGACTTACCGGTGTGTTCCATGTCAGTGTAACGTACCCATGCTTTCCGCTCCATAAGGACACCGATAAGGGTAAGGTATGAGGGCAAGGCCAACGAGATATCAGGACCCTAACGCAACGAACACCAACAGCAAGCTTTTTATTATTCGCCTTTGCTCGTTGGCCCTGGGCAACAAGCTCGCTACCGGAACTCATATGGGTTTCCACTGCCACCGGAACTCGGCTTTGACCAGTCTGGTACCGCAACACGAGTGTCCACGGATCGCAGCTGATGCTCATGCTGTCAGCCTATGAGAACTTTGTAGCACGTGCGCAGTTGCTTGATGCTATGATGTGGTGCTTACGGACGGAGGGTGCTCGGGATTCCTCAATCTGAACAGCTCATTGCCTGCCGCATGCTTTCATTCTTGGCTCACAGTTGGCTTGTAGCCTGCGGCTCGAAGTAACATTTCAATAATGCCAAGCCCACTCCTAGTATCATCGCAGTGCCTGGAAACCAGAGTCACTCGCGACACTTAGGCGTGCGTAGGACGTATGTAGGGTCTGCGCCGCAGATAGTCATGTGGTTTTTGGCGTCACTCCGTAATTTCGGTACAACAGGCCATGATCCTACGCTCATCAGACATGGTCCATAAGAGAGGTTCCAAAAGGGGCAACGAACGATGCAGTAAAGAGACGAGAAGAACCTGGAAAACAATGCGACACGATATTGACTTTCACACCGACCCCACAGATTTTGCGTCTCCATGCGCGGTCCATCCTTTCTCAAAAGGAAGTGATGGACTTTGGAAAGACATCACGCGGGACTCTGACAGGGGACATTTGAAGAATGAAGCCCAGTTTCATGACTATCGTCCATTATCAAACATTCTCCATATCGAAAGAATATACTGCCAAGTTTTTTGTTGGAGTAAAGTTAAGCTGCCCATCTTATAGGAACTCAAGTCATTGAAATCAGGGTCCGGGTGAACTAACCCCTCTTTGGTAGATTTTTGTGACAGGTCATATTTCATCTTAACAAAGCATGCACCAGAGCTGAAAATAGAAGCCGATACCCAGGTTACCGGGGCGTACTAAGTATGTCCGCTCTTAGTGCTACAGAGAGAGACTGGCCTGGCCAATTTGTGAGAGTTGCCAAGCTTACGGATGTCACCTAGAAATAGATTACAGATTGGTAAAGCAAGCGCCCCATTCTGGCTGCGATGTATCTACATAACGCCGACAAAACTATATTCTACTCCACACCCAAACTACTTGTACAATGTAAACCGTACGTCACGACAGATAGGTACGCTAAATAGAGGGCTACAGCCAAGGCTACGTATGGGCTACAAATTAATAAATAATGAAAATAAAGTTACCTCTAGCTTCGTACAGGATAACGTTATCCCGGAATTGTGTTTGAGGGGGAACCAGGGAGCGGGGATTTCGAGTGAATATTGACCTTCCTAGTAGGCAGAACAGCATCATTGATGTTTGGGGTCAAGAAGTTTTGTCCGTGGCAGTTCCAATGGCCCACCATTGGTATCCCGTGCTGCGAGGGTAGCCCTGCCATGTACCCCCAATCCGAGAATACTGTATACACAAACATCCCCTGCGCGATATGCACACAAAAGAGTCACGCAACATCGTCACATGGATGAAGGCAGCCTATGCGGAAGACGAGCTGAGAGATGCATCGTGAGCTGCTGTTACTGGAAGCGGAGTGTCAAATACCGGTATAGCCAAACCAAGTCTCCATGACATCCCCAGAACAAGCTGTGTACGTACCTTCGAGAAGAAGATACAAAGGAAACGGTCAAAGAGTTTACAACTCTTGATATGATGGTCCGTATATCTACCGGCAGTTACTGTAACAGGTACTTATACATGTAAACTTCACAAAACTAAGTAACTGCTGACGTATCACCTTCATGATATGCGGTCATGCATGGCAGCAGCCAAAGCCAGAAAGCGTCCAGAGACGGAAGAGTCGTTGAATTCATTATGCCATGTCATTTATCGTTTCACAATATCCCAATGTACCACAAACTCTACCTATGTGCCTGCCGCCCATGTCATATCGCAAGTCGTGCGGAATGCCTATCTCAGCCTCGACTATCAATTCCCATGGAGAGTAAGAGGTTTTGAGGGACATCTCCGTGAGGGAGAGAATCAGGAAACGAAACGGAAAACTCCCCGGCGTCATTATCGCGTGAATACAAGTTCCCAGACCATTACGCCCCAGCCAATGAACACAGCAATCCGACAAAATACACTGAGAAGAAAAGAAAGAAAAGGAAAACCAGTAGAGGATCATCCTGATACATCACCCAATTTTGAGCCATGACGTCGAGCGAAAAGGTAGCCAGGTACTCATCTAGCTACTCGTCTAGCTACTCGGCTAGAAGATCGAATCCCCTCTCGCCGATGAATTGAGCTTGAGCTTGAGCTAGTAAATCAGGCTTCTGGAGAGAGACGTCGTTATAAGCCCCCACGGCCATGCCGACAGACAGCATAACTGGCACTGGATGAACAAGAACATGACCGATCTTCGAGCTTGGACCGTTCTTGGCGCTATTGTTCTACTTTGTATGACGTCTTTGTATCATATAGGCCTCATCTTGATAGCTTGGTTCTCCTTTCCGGCCTTTGCCCGGCGTTGCAAGAGTGCTTCTCTCTAAGAGAGCCAATACTCGCTAGACTTCATCACAATCGGGCTGGTAGCGTCGTTGAGGTCATCGAAACCAAAGCTGATATTGGGCATCTCGATCCTGGGCGCTGGTTGGTCGTCCTTCTTGGGTTTGTTCTTCGTAGGACTCTTAGGCTCGGGTGGCGGGCCGTAACGTACGTTCCGCACGTCCCAGCCATCCTCAGCGGCTGCCGCGACCCAGGTTCGTAGCGTGTCGTGAACGCCGGGGTAGAACTTTTCTTTGCAGAGCCGTAGGCTCCCACCCATGCAGCGCTCCCATCCCGATATGTTGAAGAAGTTGCGCAATGTGTTTCGTTCTTCGGCTGTCGGTGTACAGGCGAGAATTGCGTTCAGCAGGTCGAGATGTGAAGCCAAATAGTTGGTGGCGTCCCACTCTACACCTCCGACATAAGGGGCGGCTGGCACTGGCGGTCGCTCCTGGGGGAAGTGAGTCCGCATATATGTCATGCTATCTATGCCAGAGGGTCCGCGGCCCTCCCGGGTTTCCTTATCCCGTGGCAGATAAACGACGTTGAGGTGGTGCAAGAAAATCCAGAAGACCTCCTTAGTTACGCTGGTAGCTTCCTTGCACCACACGCGGTATGGGCGATCTCGCCGCATCTCGAGGACAAACCCTAGGGGACGGTCCTGCTCCTTGGGTTCTGGATCTCTGAGGTGGCTCAGAACAGTCTTGGCTCGGATGGTTCGGTCCTGTGGTGAGGCTGACTTGATGTACGTGAACAATACCGAGGTGATGATGCTTCGAGTTGTGAACTCGCTCGGTCCTTTCTTCTCCGGATCGAACAGCATATGCAAAAGGGCTGGGAAGAGCGTTGCCTGTATCGAGTGGAGATATTGAATGGCAAGAGCTGTGGTGCACAGAGCCTTAAGACATAGAAGGTTCTCATGAAGAAGGGCATCTTCGTGCTCCTCTCTACTGGCGCGTCAGTATATTCTCCTGGTCAAATATTAGGTGAGCTTGTAAGTACTTACCTCCACTCGACCTCCATAATACGATGGAGGAGCGCAACAATCTCTTGCATGCCACCTTGGCGGATGAACTCCTCCGTCCAGGCTACTGTCTCGTTTCGTAATAACAGCCTTAGCTTGTGTAGCTTACCTACTTCGACCAATTCAGGTTGCTGAACCTTGCGAAGATAGTTCACATAATCCATCGGTCCCTGCTGTGACTTCATTTTAGACAAGATGCCGCCGCCGGAGCTTGATCCAGCCGAAGATGGTCTCTCACTGGCCAAACTATCTGTAGACCGCGAGAGGAAATGTCGCCCAAGTGTGCTTTCGCCTCTGGACTTCTTTGTGGGTGAGCGAGAGTCCGACTTCTTACCGCTGTTTCGCGACAACGTGAAACTTCGTCCTCTTGATCTCTTTTGATCTTGCGACCCGGTCATGCTCGCCTCGCTATCATGACTGCCGGGCCGGGTAGCATTGATCCCCTTACTCTCGGCCCAGTCTTGCCGGATGAATTCCATTTTGATCGTGTCGGTCAAATTACGCATCTTGTACCTCTGATTTTCGGGAATGTTTCGCCGATCCAACATGGCTTCGAGGTGTTTATCGATATCCTTCGCGTCAAGAGTGAACTCAGAAGATACTGTCATCGAGGATTTGTTCCTTGACCCTGTCCCGCTTGTGAAGAGTTTCAACCCCCGTTGAAGCTTGGATGGTGACGATTTAGTATTGATAGAGCCGTTATTTGTAGCTGTAGCTCGTCGGGCATCCTGAGTGGCCGTGTATTGGGCGTGGTATGACTTTGGCCGTTCTTTTGCCTGGGGGTTGCTTGATCTGCTGCCTGAAGAAATGTTAATGGAAGTATCATTGCTCTCGCTCAACTCATTCTGTCGTTCTAAGGCACCACTGGAGAACTGTGCATAGATGGGTGGTCGCGACATCTCTTGAGGTGTCACTGATGCAGGTGGTGTCTGATTCTCTTTATCCTTTTTAAGAGATATCTCTTCGTCGCTCGCCAGCTTTTGTAGGTTTTTCTGACTCTTTGGGCGCTTGAGAAGGGCGACCAGATTTGTCGTAGACTTGGTCTTCTTGGGCACATCGGGCGACATTGAATCGTTCTGGTTCTTCGTCGTCTTGGTTGCCATGAAGGATGTGGGAATGAATCCTTGCTTTGTCGGCGATCGCGGGGCGGCTGCTCTATCGCCCGATTTGGTTGGGGATCGAGGGGTGACTTCAGCGTGGTTCTGGATCTCGCCGAGGGCGGCCGGAGGAGGGAAATTGGAAAAGGCCATGTCGTGTTGGAACGAAGACTGCGGGATGGCAAGGGAAAGAGGTCTCGGCCCAGCGGGCGTCAAAGATGAGCCATTTGAATTGTTGCGTCGCTGCATGAAGGATGCCAGCACATTGGACTTGGATCGCTGGTGGTTGGCTGGACGAGCGTTGCCGACAGGAACGTCGTGGTTCACTGAAGCCATGGTGCCGAATAGCAAAATTCGGGCGAAGAGAAAATAAAGAAGCGAAACAAGAAACGCCTAGTCTACCGATGTATCGAGCGTATGCTGAATGCTACACCCGAGCTGGATCACCAATTGCGTCAGTGGCACATGTCTCTGGAAACGACTCGACTTCTCAAAGGGGCAACTGAAGAGGTAGAGACGCATGAGCCGATGCACAGGTGCTTCACAAGACAAACATTGAATAACAAACTTCCCTTGAGAACTGAACGAGAAGAATATTTGTTGATCGGGGGCTGGCGAAGAAGACGAAAAGGATATCTGCAACCAGAAAACAGTAGCTACCTACCTAGGTATGCAAGCAAACCCGATGTCCACGCCCCTGTCCTGTCCAGCTCAGCGTCGGAGCACCGGTATGATGCACATGCACGAGTCGGATCAACAATCTGCAGTTGCCCCAGAAACCAGACGCGGCCTGCTGCACACCCCACCTCCATTAACTCCATCCCTGAAGCCACCCCGCCACTAGATGCCTACCTACTAAGCTTCAACAACCCCACTATGGGGCACTATCTACAGTACCTACATTACATTCTATATTTGCACCCTGCTATTGATTGGCGGTTGAAATCTTTATCACGACAGCGCTGCCTCTCCTCGCTATCTACACCCTTCGGCCTCCATCTCCGTGACCCATTGCTACTTCAACACTAGTTTTCGAGCTCAAGGAAAGAGGCAAGATGACCGAACCACTGAACAAGAGGCAGAAGAGGGCGCACTATCGCCAAGCTCAAATCGAAAATGGACTCACTGCACTGCCCAGGAAGAAGTTCTACCGCCAAAGAGCACACGCCAACGTCTTCTCAGATCACCACTTAGTCTAGTATGTAGTACCCAGCACCCATCCTCCACTGTCCTCGCTGCCTAACCCTGTTATTAATGTGCGCAATAGTCCAAAGAGTCCTGACCACATGGATTGGTCCTCCTACTTCCCTGCCTTCGTTGCCAACACAGATCCTCTCACCGAGACTCAACAGGCTGGGGTTGGCCCGGCTGAGGTAAATCTACCTCTAAAGAAGCTGACCAAGGAGGTCGAAGTGGTGGATATTGGTTGTGGATTCGGAGGATTGCTTGTGGCATTGGCACCCGCACTACCAGATACTCTTCTCCTCGGCATGGAGATCCGAACCTCGGTGACCGAGTATGTCCAGCATCGCATTGCCGCATTGCGTACCCAAAACCCAGATACCAGCCTGTATCAAAATATTGGCTGCCTGCGAGCGAACACGATGAAGTTCCTCCCCAACTTCTTTCGCAAGGGGCAGCTCACCAAGGCATTTATATGCTTTCCCGATCCACACTTTAAGCATCGCAAACACAAGGCTCGGATTGTATCTACAACGCTCAATTCGGAATATGCGTACGTAATACGGCCCGGCGGTATCGTATATACTATCACGGACGTGGAGGACCTCCACTATTGGATGGTTGGACACCTCGAGGCGCACCCGTCTTTCGAGAGAATATCGGAAGAAGAGCAAGAAGCGGATCCTTGCGTTGAAATCATGAAGACTGAGACTGAAGAAAGCAAGAAGGTTGAGCGAAATAAGGGCCAGAAGTTTGTTGCATTATTTAGACGCTTAGAGGATCCCCCATGGTGACCAGTTGAATTATTACTGAAACAACAACAGTATTACTAAAACCATAAACTTATCACGGACGGCTTCCACGTGCACTTTTTGTTCGCATGCTTTATGGAAAGTCATGCTGGCTCTCGGTCCAGTCGCGCTCAATACTTAAAGTCCGTCATCGTTATGCTCGAGGGTACGAAAACAGTATGTGCGCTAGTCGTAGCATAGCAAGCTTTCTAGAGTAATATTGTAGGATAGCAGTCTGTGTCTTGATGAGCTACCTGGTAGCCTGAGGTACTTGGTCAAGTTGTTCACCAACATCGAAAGTGAATCGCCTAATATGACAACATCATGTCTAGGTTAACGGTTAAATGCGTACTTAATGTAGGCTATATAGTGTTGGAATCTATGTACAGCAATAAGCACTGAACACTCCTTACCTAGGTTAGGTAAGTAGGGAATTGGAGGGAGTAGAACGCAACCTGAGGCCGTAATACCTTATCGACTAAAATACCTGGGTACCTAGGTAGGTGGGATGTGGGGCTATACATATGGACCCTGGCATCTGCATTGTCCATTAAGCCCACCATCAGCTTTCATTACGTCTAGGTACCTCTACGCTTCCCATCCCGCATCGCTAACACCACATATGTAGACCTATTTACTACCTACCGCCTACCTACTTTCCTCCCACCTATGTACACCATCCCCGAGAGCCCTTTCGAGAGCAAATGATGAAGCGACAAGCGCGGCAGTTTACAGACTATGAAAGCCCTTAACGGGAGAGATTTCGCTGTTGCCGGCGTCGTCTCTTTCTTTGCTTGGGGCTACGCTGTGGCCTGGTTCCCCAGCATACGATGGGCTGCCCACGCATTTATCGCCGGCATTGTCGTCGCCCTTACCGGCGTTCTGCTGTTGATACTCCTAACGTCCCGTGGCTCTGCTTATCGCCAGCGACATAGATCGTCCCTACCAAACGGCGTTACCTTCGCTGCCCCTGACGTCTGGCGCAAGGAGATTACTTCACTACAAGCCCGACAAACATACATCAAAGCACCGCTCTACGCCGAATCTCCCTCTCTCTCCCACGCTTTGGACGACTTGCTCGAGCTCATCATTCGCGACTTTGTTACGTCATGGTACTCACATATTAGTAAGAACCCAGCTTTTGCCAACGCCGTAGACAAGGCCATACGGCGTGTTCTCGTCGCAATCCAAGCGCGTCTATTCGATACCGACTTAGTAGAGGTCATCACTACCCGAGTGGTTCCGATTTTGACAGCCCACTTTCGCGATGCATACGATGCCGAGAGAGCAGTGCGCGGCCGGAAGTTAAACCGTGACGTCACGGAATCGGAAGAGCTGGACCTGGCCATTGCTGCGAAGTATAGGGATGGGAAGATACACTCTGCCGTATCTTTGGCGTACTCAGATACAAAACTCGTACAGCAAGATTACCTGCGTCAGACGGTAGCTGGAATTCTGCCGAAAGTGCTTCCTAAACGACTACTCGAAAGTCGTGCTGTTTTCAGCATTGTGCGCGAGATCGTTTCCTGCGCCGTGTTGTTTCCAGTCGTACAACTTCTATCAGAACCAGATACTTGGAATCAATTGATGGAGAATTATGGCCGGTCCATGCTACAAGACCGTTCAACGGTCCGCAAGCTGCGGGCTGCTTTAGACGCACATGCAGTCCCAGCACCTAGCTCGTCTAAATCAATTGCTTTTCCGCGGTTAGCCCCCGGAGACGGCGAGCGTCGCTTCGAGAGATTCATCCGAACTATTCGTAAAATGAACAATTTGTCCGACACGCGTCGGTTCCGCAGCGAGGTGGCCAGCCAGTTGAAGAGGGACTCCCAACAGCAAGGACATGACCAGGTATATTTAAGGCGGCTGGAAATGGGCAAGAGGCTTCTGGACCAAAGAGTGCAACAACTAGCAACGAGTGGTGATAGACGGTCGGTACCGATATCAAGTCATACCCAACCTAGCCCGGTAACTTCTCGGCTTGAACATGCGCCACTGGTAGACATCTTACGAGATATATCTGGGCTATCTTATTTCATGGAATATATGGATAGACAACACCTTATGCCACTAGTTCAATTCTGGCTGGTTGTAGACGGGTTTCGAAATCCTCTCGAAGATGATACGGCGGATGATGACACACTGCCCTCAACTCTCGCCCCATGGACAGATTCTGACCGTGTTGATCTCGCCCAAATTGACCAGGCCTATCTCTCCCGTCCAGAGCTGAACGTTGCGCCGAGTGCACGACAACCAATTCGTGAGTTTCTTGGTGCTGGAAAATCAGCGACCCCGGAGCAGTACTATAGGGCCCGTCGGGCTGTGTTGAAAATCCAGAGCTCAGTACTCCAGGACATGCAATCTAGACATCTTCAAGCTTTCAAGAAATCGGACTTATTCTACAAAGCACTAGCCTCGGAGGAAGCGTCTAAAACTATTTCATTACCTCAAAAAACCCAGGCGGGACCTTCAACAAGTCCACAGCTTCAACGCGGCCCCAATTCGTACTCGTTAAAACCAAATCCTTTAACTCGTCTTAACCCGAAACTTGCTACCCCTAACGGTCACCTAAAACGGGGGCTGTCCGCTTCAGATTTGAGAAATACGAGCACTAATGGTGCTCTTAGCCCTGAGCCGCAAGCTGGACAGCGAAGATCCATGGATGAAAACGCTAATTCACCTCTGTTTGATGACGATGACTTGGAAAACGACGCACTGGGAGACTCGCTGCAGAGTCTAGATCAGGAGCCATCCATAACGGTGCCCGATACTAAGGTTGTTCAAGCCATGGAGGCAGCCCTGATTGGTATTATGGAAGATGAACGCCCCAAGACCGCTGAAGACCTTCGCCAGTCCTTATTTAGCCACGATGATGGCGCTTCTAGCCTGTTCTCTGGTCACGATAACGAATCGGCTAGGGGGTCCATCGATGCGCAACGCCCTCTCGCATCTGGCAAAGACGTCGAGAAACCCAGTCTCGCATCCCTTGGTCTAGTCAGTGCCGCATCTAGGATCGGGGTTTTTATGGATGACGATCTCTTCGGTGATGAGGAAAAGCTCCTTTCTGATGAGCAGGACGATAATGACGCGGAACGCCAAACCGACGTCGAAGATGAGGTTCATGAAGCTGCGCCTGGCGATTTGGGCCTCGCCGAGGCCATTACTGTGCTTACAAATGATATTGACCGTCTTGTAGCTCAAGATGCAGTTCTTGAGTCTCTAACGAAGAAAGCAGAGTTGACGAACAACACAGCAGAACTACGCATTTTACGGAAATCCAAAGCTAGTCTTCAGCGAGAACTTCGAAGAAAAGAGTTACAAAGACAGCAGTACGTAATACAAGAAAGTGATAATAGTCTCTACGGGCGCGCATCTATTAGAATCACGTCAATACAAGTCGGCCGTGAGGACGACGGGAAAGAATTCGCAGTCTACGTCGTCGAGGTCCAGAGGAACGCAGGAGAAAAAATGCCTGCAGCCACTTGGATTGTGACGAGACGGTACAGCGAATTCCACGAACTCCATCAGAAGCTGCGGCATAGATATCCATCCGTACGGAACCTCGATTTCCCCCGACGAAGGATGGTGCTGAAGCTCCAGAGCGAGTTCCTACGCAAGAGACGTGAAGCCCTTGAGCGGTATCTACAAGAATTGCTTCGGTTACCCGACGTATGTCGTAGCAGGGACCTAAGAGCATTTTTATCGCAGAGTGTAATTCACCAGGGAGAGGATTTGATGAGTCGCGAAGACAAGAAAGACATGATTACACGTCTCTATGACTCGGTAGCCGACGGTATGGAAGATATCTTGGGCAACATCCCTGTGCTTGACCAACTCTCTCTTGCCGGCCAGAACTTGATTGCAGCAGCTACGAGTCAGATGAGTACGATGCCTCTCAGCGTCAACGAGGACGCTGTAACAATAGCGGAGGCGGAGGCAGAGTTGAATGCGTTTGAAAACAAAGAACTCGAACCTTTTATTAAACCAATTTGTGACATATTCCTCGAAATATTTGGCCTCAATCGCGGTAACAACTGGCTCCGCGGTCGGGCGGTGGTTGTAGTACTACATCAAATGTTGGGCGGCACCATTGAACGCAAGGTACGAGATAACTTCAAGACGCTGGTGCAGGAAGACGCCGTCGTCAAGTACGTCGGACTGTTGCGGGACAGTATGTGGCCCAAAGGCCAGCTCAATCGGAACCGAGTACCGCGCACACCATCAGAGAAGGCGAAGACCAGCAGAGAAGCAAGTCTGATGCTCGCCACGCTGATCCCAGACCTCGCAGGCAACGTGGTAGGACGCGCCAACGCGCAGGCTGCTAGCCGACGAATATTTGCCACGCTCAATAACCCGAGGCTGAAGTAAGTTGGCGTATCCAATCACGCCTTGCAAGGCTAACTAACGTTCATAATCAGCTCCCACTTGGTTTTTACTGTCATAGACGAATTAGTTGATATCATCTTTGCAGAGCCTTGATCTGGGTTCTTTCTGTAGCTTTAGCCACCACGCCCAGCATTTGGGCTGCGCTTTTCACGATATTGCGATTGCATAGCACGGAGTTTTCTTTCTGGCTTTCCTGGAGTCTGGGCTGACGAAATAAATAAATAAGGTCGGCTTGCATCGGTGGCGTTAAAGTGTAGAGATATCCATTAGGGGGAAGCGATGTGATTACTCAACAGGGTGTTGCTGGGCATGACACTAGTAAGAACATTCACAACCTCTGTGTCTACATTGAAAACAAATCATCATTGTGTCTACACGCGATTCATGTCCTTTGCTGAAAGAGCGGATCTCAGGTTAAGCTGCATATAAGCCATCGACTCGGAGTCCGAAAGTGAAGATTATGAAACTCGCCTTATTGGAGCTCTAGCATGTACGGTATACTTGAGATAGCCGTTTATACGTAAAAAAAATCTGTCGCCCTACAATCTACTGTACGTGATGAGATATGCATGGAATAAAGAGGCAAGGAGGCCGGAGGGTTTCTCCCACTTTGGGTAGTGTTGGAAATGGAGTTATGTTGCAGATGTTTGTTCAGATTTCGACCTATGGTTGAGTCTCCGGTTTCAGTGCAGACAAAAAAAATAACAAGCTCCCCAGTTACCTGCAAGTACATTCTAGACCAGTACTGGTAGACGTCTATCTCGGTACCTGATCTAAGAAGGGTCTCATACTACTACAAACGAGATATTTATTTTGGGTTGTCAGGTGTGAATGTTATGGTTACCTACTTAGTAAGTACCTATATGTATAGGTAGGTGGCAACGCAGTCCCCCTCCTTCAAGGACTGTTGGAGTTACATGATTAGAATAGAACAGCTCTGCGGTTGGTTATCCCACCTTATCGTGGGTGGCTGGTTAGGTGCCTAGAGGTGCGTTGAGCTGTATGTCTCTCACTTTCATTCTCCCTACTTACTCATGCTGTACTACCTAAATAAGTACCTAAGGTAGTACGGACAGCGTACAGCACTCAGAGCAGGTGCCCCAGCCTAACGCTAACGGCTGGTCAGGGCGGGTGCCTGGCTACCTACACTACGATATGTGCAGGAAGCCGCAGGCTCCACCCATCCGCCAAGCCAGTGTCATCTCCCGGGCAAGGAACCCCCACCCGCCCACTTACCCAATCGATGATTCGTTCTCTGCATTCTCTGGCCTCCACCGACAACATCGACAGCAGCTTCGTCTCGTTTTTACTCGATCACGCGCTCGCCTTCTCCGTCCCTGGACCGTCGTCGGTGCAATATCAGAACCGCCTCTGTCTTGCTACCCGCGCCGCCGTCCATCAATTCTCGAACCGTGGAGCCCTGCGCAGCCCTTCTCCCGACTGAGTTGCTCTCGACCGGCCATACCCAACGTCGGAACCCTTCCAAAGCTTAACGCTGAGCTGAAGGTCGCAGGAGGTCCAAAGCAGGCTGAGAGGTAACCCCAACTCTACCTACCTACCCTCGCCTATCTAGCCTCTTGTGCGTTACGCACCGCCATTTAACCATCCGCGTCTGTCGCATCGCAACTCTTTCCTTTTCTTCTTCCCCTCATCTACCACACCCCCAGCGCCAGTGCTGGCATTACATAAGCGCGTCTTTTCTACAGCACTTAATCGACGCATTGAATATCATTGGCAAACTTTGTTATTCATTCGCCCGCACTTGGCCAACTGGCGCGGCCTTCGAAGCGCTGAATCCGGATCCCACCGAGTCTGTTCCCTAAAGTTGCGCATCCCCGTTGCTCACCGACACTGCACTGCGTCTAACCCCGGGTCCAACCTCGGTTATTCTCTTCCGGACTTGTTTGGATCGCAGGCGTTTCAATAACTGCCATCATGGCTTCTACTGAGGTTTCTGCGACGCGGCTGTATCTCGGCAACCTGCCCAAAGGCGGTACGTATCACCGTCCTCGTTGGAATCGGGAAGCCTATTGCTCTCCTCGTCCCAACAGCGAGTCTTCCGTTTCTATACTAAACCTACCCCGTAGCCACTAAGCAGGACGTCGAGGCACATTTCGCTACCCACGGTACTGGCGAGATAACTGAGATTAAGCTAATGAATGGCTTCGGCTTCATCGAGTACAAAGATGCCATGGACGCGCGAGATGTGGTCCCAGGTATGTTCCTCTGCCCTCTAAACCATCGAGTTCGAGGACTAACCTTCAATGCGTGCTGCAGCTTTCCGTACGTCATGGACCGTTCCTGGCCACCGCCTTTCCTGATTTCGACCCTCCCCGTTGTGTCCTGGCTAATATGGCGACAAGATGGATCGGATTTCATGGGCGAACGCTTGACCGTCCAGTTCGCACGCGGTTCCCGCCAGCGCGAAGGGTTTGGTGCGCATGAGCGCAGCGCCCCACGACCTCGCCGAACCCCGTATCGCATGCAGATTACCGGACTCCCCAATGATACCAGCTGGCAGGTCTGTTGAATTCCCCGTTTTCCATTGCCGTCCTGGACCTTGGTGTTCCTCTCTATTTCCTCTCTCGGCGTAACGGATGTGGTGTGCACCATGCCATTGCTGGCGACATTCGTGAGGATGCCGGCCCTCAAGTCCTGGTTTTCTTTTTGTATGCGACATTTCAACGTCTTTAAGTATTGGCTCCGGTTCCTGGATGGGTCCTAAGAGCTGGATGAAAGTCACTGAGATGTTTTCCTGTCGGATTGTGCGCCAGGCTGGATTGGTTTGATCGACCCACATTGCTGGTTCTACTTCTGGACACACATACATTGGCCTCCTCGCAGCTCATTCACCACGCCTTGGACCTCCACTTACATGGACTCTGGCTATAGGACCTTAAAGACTTTGCTCGACAGTCGAGCCTTGATGTTGTCTACTCAGAAACAGGCCGTGATGGGAATGGCCGAGGGTTCGTGCTCCCGC
This sequence comes from Xylaria longipes, assembly GCA_025201785.1. Lineage (NCBI taxonomy): Eukaryota > Fungi > Ascomycota > Sordariomycetes > Xylariales > Xylariaceae > Xylaria > Xylaria longipes. The sequence continues at coordinate 134,123 of MU619731.1, forward strand.
ACAATGACGGAGACTCTATTAGACTAACTTATCGATCAACAGCTTTGTTGAATTTGAGACTGCAGTTGACCTAAAGACGGCTGTAGAGAAGCTCGACAACCGCGAGTTCAAGGGACAACGGGTCAACTGCGTTGCTGATGTGAGCCCTCACGGCGCCTTAACAACAATATGCATTATATTAACGTCAAGAGTAAAGACGCAGCCAGACTTCCCTCCCCGTGGAGATCGCCGTTCCCGTTCGCCCAAAGGTCGTCGCCCTTACGGAATGCCTCCCGATGGCTACGATCGTCGAGCCCCTCCGCGGGGTTATAGTCCACGGGGTTACCGCGATGATTATCGTGATAGAAGCCCTCGCCGCGACTACTATGATGACCGTCGCTACAGGTCCCCCCCACGCCGCGGGCCAGTTGATGAGTACGGCCCACCCCGTGGACGCTATGAGGACCCCTACCGACGAGATTATCCGCCTCCCGACCCGTACGTCAATGGCCGTCCCTACGATCGTCCCCCGCGAGATTTCCCTCCGCGGGAAGGTGGTAGCTACCCCCCACGTGAAGGTGGCGCGTATCCTCGTGAGGATTATCGACGAGGAGGCTACTGGTAAACATCTATTCTAATTGCTTTATCTGAACGCACCCCCTTACTTTATCTAGATCCTTAACCCATATCGGGCACGATTTGATGAGGAAGGAGGGATGACAATCGAGAGGAATGACCGTGCAATCAAAAATGATCCATTGACTAGGATAGGATACTTAGGCTTTCGGTATTAATGAAAAAAAAAAACCGGGATTTTCACGAACACCAATTTCGAGGGTCGGGTATAAGAATGGCAACAAGGAGCAGTGGGTGCCTTTTAAAAAGAACGTTTTCATACCAGTATTTGTAGGCGAACAATGTATGAAGTTTTATATTTCTTTTCTATCATGAGGCGACGTTGTACCTAGGTACGGCTCCTCTTCAAGGCTCATTAACAGTAATGATTTGCGATGCAATAATCAAAGGCGGGTCGTTCAACGGTACCTAAGTATTGTTACTAGCAGCACGCTGAAGGATATCAAGGCTAAGAATCGTACACTTATCTACAGTACTGCTCCAACCCTTAACAATCGAAGCATTATACTTACAAATAATGCTCAGAGCAACGTTGGAGGAATTCCGGCTTAGGAAACAATGATTCCTGTATCTGCCCCTGCTCTTGCCCGTATTGTATTAATAATGCTGAACCAAGACCCCACTCTGACCAAGCATTCGGGAGAAGACAATGGACGTCATGAGCTACCCACCGAGCTACGCCAACGAAGGGAGCTCTTGCCTTATAAGCTGTTACAGTCCGCTAAAGGTTGTCGTGATTGGAGCAAACCCCGCTCAATAAGTACCTACCTAGGTAGGCTCATCTTGCTTATAAAGAAGGAGCTGCTTTGCCAAGCCTGCTCCCCTCTATTGCATCAGATTCATGTCTCTCCAACGGTCCGCATTGTCTTCGTTGCGGAATATAAGAAGTCTCATCGCCCGCCCTCCTATTCGAACTATTGCAACATACCCATCCAAAATCTCCTCTCCCATAACTACAGCCTCTCGCATATCATCCACCTCTCAAGCTCTACAAGTGAAACCCACCCCGAGAGCTCTGTATTCTACAACAAGTCAACAACCACCCGATCAACCAGCTTCACAAACAGGAGAAATGTCTGAGCCAACAGGTCTCATTGCTAAGAGCGGCATTGAGCTGCTTACTTTCGGTATGTGTGAACTGACAATGGCTCATTTCATATTGTTCTACGTCGTCAACTGCCTCCACAAACCTCGAAACCTCCGAGTGACATGAAACGCGTAATCCAACCTGTTTCTATTTCCCATAGACTAATATACGGCTACAGGCACCCCCAACGGCTACAAAATTAGCATCTTACTCGAGGAGCTAAAAGAGGCCTACGGCAGGGACTACACATGGCAGTCGGTAAACATCTCTAAGAACACCCAAAAAGAGCCGTGGTTCGTTGCTGCTGGCGCGAACGGCAGAATACCGTAGGCATCCCCCGTATCTTTGATATAACTAGATCAGCAAAAGCGCCGCCTCTATGTGCTCTTCCTCAGTTTTGGGAAACTCTAGGGAATCAACCAAGATCCTCCCATGAGCCGTAATGTCTAACACATGATTTCTCACAGGGCAATTGTCGACCATGACCGCGATGGCTTTGCCGTCTTCGAGGGCTTGGCGATACTGGGCTACCTGACGCGCCGGTACGATCCGGAGAACAAGTTCAGCTTCCCAGTCGACAGCAATGAATATGACGAGGCGGAGACATGGATGGCGTGGCAGCACGGCGGGCTAGGACCGATGCAGGGCCAGGCCAACCACTTCCTGCGTTTCACCAAGGAGAAGATCCCCTACGGCATCCAGCGGTACATCGGCGAGACGGAGCGTCTTTACGGTGTTCTCAACACGCGTCTCGAAGGCCGTAACTACGTCGTCGGCGAGAAGTTCAGTATCGCCGACATTAACCTCCTCGGGTGGGCCAACGTCACCATGCTCGCTGGTATTGATCTCGAGGCCCAGTTCCCCAACGTCCAGAAGTGGCTTGAGCGCTGTCTCGCTCGGTCGGGCGTGCAGAAGGGCTTTGCCATCCCCAACGAGTCCTCCTTCACCAATGCCGCTGTCAAAAAGGCTATTGAGACAGACCCCGAGAAGAAGAAGCAGGCTGAGGAGACTGCGGCTCTGGTCAAGGACGCTAAGGAGAAATACGGCTACAAATATGCTTCGCCTTAGGTTGTTGAATAATGGACGGAGCGTACTGCGTGAGAGGTTACTATATGTAGTTTAATGGAAATACAAGCAAGCCTTGAAGGGATATTACTTGATGGATGTTTTCCTGCAAATCTGCAAATTGCTAGATCTATAAATTCTCGTTCTGTTCCTGTGTTTCTGAATCATATTTGAGCAGCATTACTTCTCGATCACCTTGCATAAGGGACATGGTTCGTTTCAAAGAATTCTTTCTAGTTTCTGACGGTAAAGTAAATTTAAAAACACTTGATCCGGAAGCCGGAACACTCCTTAAACTACCTCACGGGCTAGCTGCCTTGCGATCGACAAATTAGATTGGTCAATGGCTCTAGTCAAGTTGGGTCTTCCTCAATTGGTTTTTATAAATGCGCGCCAGTGAGAGCTATCGCCAAGCTTGTCATTTACCGGTTTGCTGGGTATCGAGCCGTCCCGTCGGCGCTTTTCTCTCCCGGATCTCCAATTATTTCCCCGCATACCGTTAGGTACAGTAGGTACCTAGTTTCCGTATCCTAGTTATAGGTACTCATCGTGAAGGAGGGAGGTTGCTGTCGCTTATGAGTACTGTGTAGCAAACGCTAAACGCGGACAAGCACTTGAAGAGAATATATATAAAACCGATAACAATGCTAGAGGACATTGTTTTTATTTCAAACATTATGATCTCCGAAGGTCAATAGAAACACGATACCGAATGTATTGGGTCTTAAACCCCTCGGTGTGAATTGCTATTTTATTTCCCCGCATCATCATCGTTAAAGGCATCAGGCAACCAGGAAGGGACCCGAGACGGAGAATACTATGTGGAATATAACCGATGCATCGCGTATAGAGAGTGCAGATCATGGGGTATAGAAACTCGCCCTTCCCACGACCTTGTGAAGTTTGGACCATGGCGAGGGGATCTGCTTACTGCTGACTGCTATAATTTCAGAGCTCTCTTCTGTTACATGATAGAAATACACGTATACATGTTGGCGGATAACATTGTTCTCCCAGTATGACACTGTCACGAAGCCTCCTCGCTGCATCGGTTATGGGGATAGTAGCAGCTCAAAACAAAACCACGGTCAAGATCTCCGTGCCCTCGAACCTGACCACACGGCTGTTGGTACCAGATGTCTACGGATATTCAATCGAGCCAGTATGGCTAGACTCGTACACGAATACATCGCTAACGAGTACACTCCTAAGCAGCATCGCCAACGTGACAGGTAAGGCGCCACCGATCCGAGTCGGAGGGAACACGGCGGACCAGACGTACCTATACCCGTCGTCACCGTTGCCGCTGACAGGGAACGACTCGGTGGCCCTGCCAGACCCGTTGAACGCAAAGACATTTAACATCACGCCCTGCTGGTTCGATACCTGGGCAACTTACTTCCCAGGTAAGCCGCTGGAGTCTTTTATTCCCCCTTTTAGCATGTCTCGGAGACACGAATTGTCTCAATGGGCATATTCTGCTCTTGCTACTCCTACAAGCTCCCGAACCCCTGAGCAATTCTTACTATAAGTGGAAATTATTGACTCCAGTGTTGTATATAGCCGGCACGGAGCTCATCTACACGCTCAACTTCGCGGACAACTCATCGGGCTGGGCAAATGCCGTCGCACAGGCCAAGGCGGCGCACGCAGCGCTAGGAGACTCGCTCGTGGCCTTCGAACTCGGGAACGAGATCGACCATTTCATTAACAAGGGCTGGCGAGACGCCTCGTGGGGCGTGGAGGCATATCTAGAGCAATTTCGGAACCTGACGGGGCAGATCACAAGAAGTGGCTGGTACCAGGCATTGGCAACAACCGACAGTAATCACGACGACGAGGGGAGAGTACCTACCTTCCAGGCCGGCGTGTTCGCGGACCCCCCGCTCGTCCCAGACCAGCAAGACGAAACCGACGACTTCAGCATCGCGAACCTGACGGCCGCTGGCATCGCCTCGCGGCCCGAGGAGAGGAACATCATCTCGAGCTACGCGACGCACCTGTACCCGCAATCGACGTGCGACGCGGCGCGCTGGTACCGGATGAGCCTGGACCTGCTGTCAGACCACGCCGTGCTGTGGCAGAACGTGAGCCAGTACGTCCCGCAGGCGGCGGCCGCGGACGCCGCCGGGTCGGCGCCGCTGGTGATGGGCGAGACCAACTCGGCGAGCTGTTCCGGGCGGTCCGGGATCAGCGACGCCTTCGGCGCCGCGCTCTGGGGCGTCGATTACGTGCTCACGGCCGCGAGCGTCGGGATACGGAAGGTCTACTTCCACCTCGGCGCGCGCTCCGAGTATTCTGCGTTCACGCCGCTGCCGTATGATTTGAAAAACGAGACGCTTGTTCCTGGTATTAGGGCTGGCTGGTACGCGCATTACTTCGTCGCGAGGGTCGTGCGCGATACGAGCTTTAATTGTAGCGGTAGGCAGAGGAGCCAGTTCCGCGTCGCGGCCTTGCCGGACGCGAACTCGAGCTCGTTGAGCGGGTTTGCTGTCTACGGCGACGAGGCGCCTGATAACAACAGTAAGGAGACTAGCGGAGGAGCGCTCCGCAAACTGGTCTTCCTCGACATGGGCGTGTGGAATGGCACTGAGGGCCTCAGCAATCCCTCCACGCTATCCGCGACGGACGGGACGATGTTTAGTACGGGGCTACGGCCCGTCTCCACGTTCGAGGTCTCGACGCCTTGGTCTAAAGGCGCGGGGGTTAGAGTCGTGAGACTTACTGCGCCGGGGACGAATGCAAAGAGCAACATCTCCGTTGCTGGGACTGTGTTTGATGATAGGACGGGCGAGCCGGTTGTTGGTGGGGAGGGTGCGAGGCTTGGTGATGAGTATAGCGAGATTATCCAGGTGGGGGATGAGGGCGTCGTGAAGTTTGATCTCCGGAGGGCTGAGGCTGTATTGTTGGAGATTGGGAGTGATGATGAGAATGTGGATTGTGGTGAAGATGGTCAGTCCGGTGATAGTGACGGATCACCTCCTGGAACTTCTGGGAGCTCGCGAGTGAAGGTGCACTGGAAAGGTATTGTAGCTGCGGGCTTGGTCAGTGTAGCTGGAGTTTTGATGTTGTAATTGACGGTTCTCTGTCGAGTCAATTCATAGTGGCTTGTACTCTGACGCTCACAATACTAGTAACTAATTGTTGGTTTTAAGCGAGACTCGATGGTTTTTTCCCTTGCCCTGTTTCTCGCTTTTATGTAGGTTGTTGGTAATGGATTCACATTTGGGGATTCCGCTCACGAGAGCATTAGGTATGATTTTCGGCACGGTTAAGCACATCTAATGCTTACATAAATATTCTTTCTTCACTACTAGAAGCAATTCAAAAGTCAAAAGAGAAGTATAAGTTAAGCAGAATCAGCAAGAGTTTCGATTGAAAAAGAAAAGAAAATAAAAGAAAATAAAAGAAAAAGGTCTGGTTTGAGAGGTTCGGTTTGGTCATTTTCCAGCCGAGGGGAAACAAGTGGCGAAAGATTTGCGTGGTGCTCCGCCACACCTGACGGAACGTTATCTAACCTCTCCCCAGTCATCGTACAAAAGTCACAAATCTACAAATCTACAAACCTACAAACCTACAGTATATTCTCAATTCAACAGGACGTTCCACTTGCATCAGCTGTCAAGATGCCGTTCCTCACTTCTACCACTGAATCATCCTCACAGCAACGGGCTCCTACATCGGACTCGGAGCCGAACGTCAATCCCTCGGTATCTGAGCAGCAGTCGCAGACAGGGGACTCAAGCTCTGGCGCAACAGGCGCAGGCGTAAATACGGGCGCAGGGACCAGCCGTGAGAAGACGGAAGCTGAGATCGAAGCCGACCGCCTGTACGAAGAGGCCATTGAGGAGGAATATGCAAAGCGGGAGGGAGGTGCATAAGTCGGAAGATATCTGATCGAGTTCAAGATCTTATCTCTGCCTCACCCAGTCGCCGAGCAATAACTTTACCCTCATCGCTTTTGGAATGAGCTTCTAGTCTCGACCTCGGTAGAGAACGAGCTGTGTGTGTGTCTCATTCTGCTGGTTGCCTAGACGCGTCATCTTGACGTTGTCATTTATCATTTATCATCGTCCTTGTACTGGATAACGAGCCGATGTTACTCTCTACTCTGTGTCTTATCTATCATACAGTATCTAGTCATCTATGCTTTGAATCTATAATGATCCAAGCATCTGGTTCAGAACATGCCCGTGGATTGACCACGGCTACCCTTATCTAGCGTTGTTGCCGGCGGCAGTTATTGAGCAGGCAGACAGTCCAATTCAGCAAAAGAACCCGACATGACATGGATGCCTTATGATGACGATGAAATATGACGGGCACACAATCATGACGAGTAAGCAGAGAGGTCCTAAACTTCGTAAGCTGCTAAAACATTGGCAATCAATCGCGAGCGTCTTTTGAGCAAATTACACCAAGAGAATGGGGATTAAGCTGGCGGTCTGGGCTGCCTAATATGTATGAATGCCCTGTTCAGACCCTGTTGAATGTCTCGAATCCCATATCCGCCGCCTTAAGAATTAGATCTTTCGTTTTCAAGGGACCATGCCCCATGGTACCAGAATTCATCCCTGCTAATGCATCATCCCCTTGAGCTGAATCTGCTTGAACATTTCATTTATAGACTAGCGCTCCGGGGAAGTTAGGAACCCGACGATCACGCAGCCAGCCAGCAGGCGTGGTCTTTATTCTCGAACGAATACTGGCCGATTCAACCTCACAACAGGCACGTCGGTGTGAGAGAAGCAGGTTACGTCATCCTGCTCGTGTTTGCCATCGTGTCTCGGATTCCACTTCCCGTCTTTGCAGGCCGCTACAGATCTAGATGGAAATACATCCAGTACGTACCACAGTAGTGCATACGTGCAGTGCAGGGAGGGCATGAGGAATAGTAAGTAGTATACACGATTTATTCCCGGATGCTATGCCAATTACTATTGCCTCTACAACATCAAGACCGCACCAATCGCAAACAAGGACAATACAGATAGGGCGCCAGAGTACATCTATGGTAGTAAAGGCTAGATTTACAAACCCTGTTGGTGCATATACGTAGGGCGGTGCTGCACGATACCATATCCCGGAGGATGTATACCTAACCCGAGCCCCTGGAATCGCGCCTTTGCCAAGTTCAAATACCGAGTCAAAGATTAGGCACTCTGGTGCTTGTAAATTGTCAACTTCTATATGGATGCGGGGATCAACAGACCAACTTTCCTCTCGGCTACTAACGGTGATGTCGAAAGCACAAGCCTGTATACACTTTGATACTCTCGCTTAGGCTCGAATGATGCTGTTTCCGCACCCCCACCCAATTATGCCCGTTTGTACGATGCTTGACTTGGTGGGGGCTTGCCTAATCGAAGTAGCAATGCCGTGGCTGACATGATACTCATGAATGGCATCATGAATGACAGGGCCGTCATGGATGTTTCACTGGCTTTTAAATTTACGGCGTGGTAGTGGCTCAATGATGCCGTGTCACGTTCAATCTCGCAAGCATTTGCTACTACTACGTACATCATTGCCAAGCGCATATAGACTCATATGTAGGCTGACAGCTTGTCGGAGAAAAAGGCAGGCTTTAAGCAGCAGACTTATCTCGTCGATAAGAGTGCTACCGGGATTAGACTTTTAGCATTGACTAATATTGTTGCCAAAGGGCTTCGTAGCATTATGCCTCAACTATAGTTCATAGCTCATCGTTGCTATTGAGACTTGTAAGTATCCAGGCGAGCCAGCACCGAATCCGGTAGCAACCAAATTATTAGGCACAATAGTCGTTGATTACTATTCTCCTATATTCTTGGCACGTCATTTTGGCGGGATCGCCAACCACCACTGCAACCTCGATGTTCTATAGGCGTAACCCTCCACTTGACCAGACGTCAGGGCAATCTGTAAGACATTTTCTACGTTCGCGTGACGACCGGAGACTACCGATGCATATTTGCTGCTCATATTCGATAGGACCAAGCAAGACTAGCATCGTCCTTCGACCTTTGCCCACCTGGCTAGGGCGCTGAGACTGGACTTTGACCGAACATGAGGCTCGCTATCTCACCAATCGTCCGCGCACCGCTCTTTCATAAAGCATAACCTTATCCATTGCTACCTTAATAAATTGCCTACGTTGTTAGATTGGCCATTGCGGTGCTACGGCTCATCCAATCGTCGCCATCCACGAAGTCGCGAACCAGCAACATCATCTCATACGTATATCAAATATCTTGCGGCTCCGCGTGCTTATTATCCCTTACCCTTAACAGGGCGTGCTGCGAGTCTTTTGTAATATTGGTAGATACTCTGCAACTCGCATCAGGGATGTTCACATGACTTCTTACTGGTTTCAGTCTTCGTCGAGAATTTGTGGAGGTGCTGAGACAACCGGCAGACCAGAACGAGTACGCCGTGAGCTAGTTCGCCGTTCTCAAATGAGTTGTATTGGTATTATTGTCGGTTTCGTCGTCTTATCGAAGCCATAAGTCCAGCACATGAAGGCTACGCAGTGATCTCTGAGCAGCGGATGCCACCACACTAAACTGTCGATGTGGTATGTCCGGGGTTCGACATCACGCATCTACTTGGCCTTCTTCCTTAGCTGTCTTACCCAAAAGTTGCGTAGCATGATCCTGAAAACGGATCTTACGGAATAGTGAATGCATAACTCTTCACGGAATATCAGTCGCCTGTTGGCGAAAGGCGTATGAATTGTGACATGCACAACCTAAAAGGCATATTCGTCTCATTGTATCGAAATTGGCCCTCCAAGGAGAGTCCGTCAGATATGGGTGGTTTGTGTGTGACTTGGACAAGCGCATCAACGCCAAGTATCTCTTCTCTTGTTTGCCTCGTGACTTTCATTTTGCAACCCAAACCCGAGCTCCCAAGCTCCCGGTCCGCCTGGCTTCAATGAGATTCCAACCAACGACGGGTCTTTCGAAAATGGTTTGACTACTTTACCATCCGACCTTAGCTTGGAGTGGTCCTCATGACAAGTTATTGCATAAACACCCTACAAAATATCACTCATATGCAAATGCGTTTTTACGTGCCCGATGCGGCCTAACGATCCTTGCCTCTGTAATCCTTCCCATCGTAGTCTGGAACCTGATGCAGCCTAGACCGCTCTTACCGCCGTTATCAACATGTCGTCGACATGTTCTGAGGATCAGCTAATCGTCGAAGTTATCTTCAACGCCACTGGTTGCTGACAGTATATATGGAAAGGCAAATTAAAGGATATCTATATATCATCACCCGCATCCCAGGCCGGTCAGTTTGGAGGAACTCTCAGTCATCACCTTCCCATTTAGGTGAACCGTCAGCTAAATTTCTTATGCAACTTTGAATATATTCGAAGAGCCGCACGTTCAAGCTGTTAAGAAGCGAATCTGCCTGTCACTACGAGGCGTGAGCCATTCCAGCCACTAGTTCCAACGGTCTCAGATCGTCATCTACAATATAAATCTCCATATCAGTTGCTACAACAGCCACTCCCCAAGTGATTTCCTGCAATGGCACCTCATGTCGAAGTTCCATCCCTAGCAGGAAGCTTTGCCGACGAAGTGGCTAATTTGTCCTTTGACTCGACTACGCCTCCAAACTTGGTTAAAGGTAAGTTGAACGAATCCGATCTCCAATTTCGCTTAATAAGTTCTCATCGAAACAGTCCGTGCAGAAAACAACGTCGGCATCAGCCGCCCCCTGATTCCCGGAGTTTATGTGCCAACCCTCTGTTTCTTCGACCCCGAAACCGAGGACATTGACACCGACTCTATCGCTCGTCACACAGTACGACTTGCTCAGGCCGGTGTTGCAGGCATCGCAACTCAGGGTTCGAATGGCGAAGCCGTTCATCTCACACACAGGGAGCGCGAGCTGGTGACGGCAACTACTCGTTCCGCACTGGATCACGCCGGCTACTATCATGTCCCGGTGATAGTTGGATGCGGTGCCCAGAGTGTTCGTGAAACTATCGAGCTTTGCTGTGAGGCATCAGAGGCAGGTGGTGATTATGCGCTCGTATTGCCCCCGTCGTACTACGCCACGCTATTCGCCCCTTCTTCGGAGACGATTGTAAGGTACTTCACGGAGGTGGCCGACGCCTCCCCTATTCCGATTATCATCTACAATTTCCCCGGGGCTGTTAACGGGATGGATTTGTCCTCCGATATAATCTTGTCTCTATCCAAGCATCCTAGAATCGTCGGCGTTAAACTTACCTGCGGGAATACGGGCAAACTCAATCGCGTCGCGGCAGCTGTGCGAAATAATACCACAAAGAGCGCCTATGGCTCGGAGAGTCCCGACTTCTTGGTGCTCGCGGGCTCAGCTGACTTCACAATCCAGTCTCTCATCGCTGGAGGTCACGGCATTCTAGCGGGACTGGCCAACATTGCACCGAAAGCCTGTATAAGGACGGTCGAGCTATACCGGGAGGGCAAGATAGCAGAGGCGCAGATGATGCAGGAAGTCGTGTCACAAGGGGACTGGACTGCCATCCAGGGTGGCGTTGTCGGCGTCAAATCTGGCCTCCAATCGTGGATGGGATACGGCGGGTTTACTCGGAGCCCGCTACCCAGGCCTACTGGCGAGCAGTCCAAGGCATGGAAAGAGGGGTACCGAGACTTGGTCGCTCTGGAGAAAACGTTGCTGTGACAGGCTGCCGTTACCCGAGGGATTGGTGAGGCTTGGCCGGCTGCCACGTTCCAGTTGCAGAGAGATCGTCGTACCGCATGGGATTTTTGAATGTCGATTGGCGGTTTTTATCTACTATGCTGCTACCAAACATGATCATGCGATTGTCAATCCGGCATACGTGAGGTGACACACGCAGTATACAGAGTGGTGGCAAAAAAGCCACGAAATGTCTCACAGACCTTTTATGCCAAGTTGGAACAACATTCTTCCTGCTGACATAGACTCCATGTATGTGGCAGCCATAGGCTGAGATGTGATATGATGAGATCCCGTGTCTTTCTCATTGTCATCGCTATGATCAAAGTCGAAAAGACCACAAGTTTATATAGTGTCACAAAGCCTCCAAAACGGTATGTGTGTATACTACCTAGGTAGGCAGGATCGCCTATATTTTAACGGTCAATATATACTCCAACATGGAGCTCTCGTTCATACTCTGCTCACTCTTCTCAGTGATCACCACGTCATACTCCCCCTCTACTCAACTACCACAACCTATATTCGATGCGTCGTCCCGTCTCACTAGCTTTTTTCGGCAGGCATACCACAAATACAAATAATATAGAAAATATCTAACTGTAACATTGCCCGTAAGGTAGTGGACTATGAGTTGGTATCCGGTACTAGGTTAACCGATGGGTTAACCGATGAATCTTCCACGTATATACATACACCTACTACCTGTAGGCATTTGGGGCTGGCATTTCAGGGGTAAACAGACGTTTTACTGACTGGATTCGGGGTCAACTACCGCTTCGAAATTGGAAGAATAGAGTCACATTCTCTAGACTCTGCTTAAGTCCCTTTCTACCCCTCAGCCAGTTTCCAACGAACAGTCGTAAGTTGATGACAAGTAGGTAACCTCAGTCAGATTTTACGTACACATACTCTTGGCAGGTGTGTTTTCGGCATTTTATAAGCTGATGCTGGCAGTGTTCGGTAGATATTTCTCTGAAGAAAGCCGAGATGTGCCGGGGTTACAGGCTCGTCATTCGTCAGACTTATATATGTACGTTTTCTGTCTTACCAACGGGAACAAAAAGTCCCGAACTATCACCAAGTAAACCTAAATCCATCGAAAGTCATTTAGGTTTGTTGCTTCTAAGAAACGGAAAGCTGTGCCCCTATGGAAATTTATTTCCGATAATGGGCTCGCTTTCTGTGTACGCGCCGGTTTTATAGTCTAAGGTTTTGTATGTATTAGGAGGTCGATGGCACCTGTCAATACAATATCTCGGCCGCTTTACCTCCCTAGCTATCTCGGAACCAACATAGACGGAGTCGCCTCGGTGGACTGTTGTTGTCCGTCGTCTCGGACTAGACACAGGGGCCTGAATCCGGTTCCTCGCAGCGTACCAAAGTCCTGGAATGTTGACTCACGCCACATTGAGTGAGGAGGCCTATTGCGGAAATCTAAAGTAGTGTAAGCAGCTAGCCAGATCACGGAAACGGGGTGCACAGCATGCTTCATTATGTAAAGTCAGCGATATTATCACAATGGGGTTGCACGACGTGCCGGCCTCGTTCAAAGCCGCTGCAAAGCTACGGCTTATGCTCTCTGCCAACAGAAACCCCTCGTGGTTTTCATGTACGCGGCTGGATGCGGCATGCCGGCCGCCGGCAGCAACAACCCATCTCCCATGAGAAAGCCTTCGTGCATAAGTGCTTGGCTCCCTCGTGGTCTTGAGGCCGAAACAATGCTGCGGCTTGCCGGGAACGGGCTCTCCCGTTTGTGTCACGCTCGCATCGAGTTGCTCCCGTTTTTCTTTCGGGAAACGTCCAATGCAGTAAATGTGGTATAGCCTCGTCGGCGAGAGCAGCGCGTCTGTGTAGAGTGGACAGTCCACTCAAGCAACTCCTGAGATTTAACTCACCGCTACAAGGTACGGGATCGGAGTCTTCACTTGTGTATTCGGCGCGATGCCGATGGCACTGCATCGACATGTCTTGATTGCGCAGCGTATCTACCGTTTTCCGGCCTATCGTAGAACTTCACCAGAACGCACATTCACTGTGAGATGCGCCCAGCTCGGCGGGCGGGTTTTCTCTCGGCGAAAAGATGAGTGAAAAATGCGGTGAAAAGTTCAAGAGCGGTTGTGAAAAGAGCTTGACCTCGTGCCTTTCTATCATCATCATTTACAGTTCTCTAGGGCTCTCTCATATATTAGGAAGCTGTCGGATGTGTCACACGAAACGGATGTTGGTCTGGCGGTGTAAATACTTACTAAATAAAGCCTTCTGAAAGACATCGTGTTGATCTTATCCCCTCGATTGTTAATCTATTTCTAACATCCAAGTACTTACTCACTCGAATGTCTTGGGTTCTAATGCATATATCGTAATGCTGCTCGAAGCTCGCACTTACGCCTTGTACCTGGCTATTGCCACGAAGATTGGTCATGCCAACGCGCAAACCGGGCCAGTGCCTGTCGTTGGAATGACAGCAGGGATTGACCAGGTCACAGGCAAGCTGCCTTTACGGATGAATATAGAGACGTTAGAGCAGGAAGGGGGCCCTATGTGGTACAATGCCCTTCTCTAATTCCCAAACTCGGTTGTCAAATTTCTTACGTAGTGTACAGGGACCTTCTCATTCGCGGTCTCGACGCGTTACAGAACAAACCAGAAGATGATCAACGGTCTCATTTCGCGATAGCAGGTAAGTCCCAGGGTCTAGTGTGAATGTTGTTTAGAGATCCAGTTCTGACCTCTTAGGCATACATGGCATGCCTTACGCTCCTTATAATGGCGTCGGACCCGTTCCTGGAGGCTCAGGGGGAGGATATTGTCCGCACCAGGTAAAACTTCAAGCTCTTCAATGCCCTGCTGTGTACACGTTTACGAAGTGATGCTGAAACGAAAAGAATAGTCGCCTCAGTTAATTCCATGGCATCGTGCTTTTCTTGCCCTCTACGAGGTAGGAAACAGGATAGCATATCTATCCTTAATCAATGCATCACTGACAAAGGCATAAGCAAACCCTCGGAGACGAGGCTCAACGTTTAGCATTAGAGTATACTGACAATGATGCATCCGCTTACCGAGAGGCATCGCAAAAGTTGCGACTTCCATACTGGGACTGGGCAAGCGACCCGACTCTTCCGCCTTCTACCACGCAGGAGAATATTACGGTGAACGGCCCAGAGGGTGAGATTAATCTCCATAACCCCTTGTACAGCTATCGGTGGCAGACATACCCCTTGAACGAAACTCAATTCCCCGGACACGGCGAAATAGGCCCCGAGACAACACGGCAGGGAGGTGGAAATGATATGACGAAATTCATCAAGGATTCCGTGGTGAGTTTTGGCGAAGAAAAGTCATTGAAATTTGAGAATAACTTCCTAAAAATATCTAGTATCGTACTTTTTCCTCCACAACAACTTGGGACGAGATGGCATCAATGGCCGGCTCTGGATCAAGCTTCGAGTCGCCTCATAATGCGATACATAACTCTGTTGGGGGGTCATTTTTAAGTTTAGATCTGACTTCATTCGATACTTTATTGTACGTTCATACGGTCGTCGTCTTAATGAAGGGTTACATATTCACTTATGGTGTAGTATGCTCCACCACTGCAATCTCGATCGACTGTCCGCCATCTGGACGGCGTCCCATCACGATACATTACAAGTCCAGCCTTTCACGAGCCAGGGACTATATTCGACGGCCAAAGGCGAAATAATTACTGCGGATAGCCCACTAAAGCCGTTTTATCAGGTAAGTGCGTACCATTGTGACAATGCTAGCTGGGTTCCGTGTGTCTTGAGCTTTTTTCAATTGTCTGCTAGAGCAACTGACTCTGTAAACGAAGGCCGATGGAAGAACCTTCCACACAGGTAGGACGGTGGCAACGACTGAAGCTTTCGGCTACACATATCCCGATATACTGGGCGGTGATCAGGGCCGAAAGGAGGTCATTGCTCAGATCAACAGATTGTACAGAGGCCTATCTACGACGGAAGATTGGGCAGCTGCTTCTACATCAAGGCGTGAATGGTTTGTTGAAATCGAAGTCGACCGGGCGGATCTCCCGCTTCCATGTAACATTGATGTGTACCTGGGAGATCGCTTTGCTGGTCGAACTTCGCTTCTTAGTATGCCCAAGACGGGTATCGCATATGATGAATTGTCGCTGTCCCGAGCTGTCAAGAGTCTTGACGTCCACGATAATGAGCCCGGAGGTACTGAAAGGAGGCTTATGAATGACCTACATGTGAGGGTGACCAAGGTATGTCACAACTCAACGTCATGTCGGTGTCATTAAACCGAGCGGGAGTACTATATCGCATTCACATGCATATCGGGACTCGTTCCGTGCATTACATACCTAGGTAGTACCCATTGTTTTCCGACGCTAACACGACGAACAGGGCGGCACCACGCTCGATCCTCGAGACATACCGAGCCTGCACATTAACGTGGTCGGTGAAGAAGTCACTCCGCCAAGCAGCGAGTCCGAGTTCCCTTCATACAGCAACCGAACCACGGCGACGGTTATCTATGTTCCCACTCTACACGTAGCACGGGCAGATACCGATGACTAGGCTAACCCAAATGCAAGTATGAGTTGTAGGCGAACAGCATAATCTTGAAGGGCCGATCCATTTGGTAGATCACAGAATGGCTGATAGGCTGTATAGCTATTCGAGGGGTGCTCTCGTGCTATGTAGGAGTGAACATAATATTGGCCTTTCTAGGAATTGGGGATCCCAACTGTATCGCTACCACGTTTAGTTTAGGCTGGCAACGCGAGGCTCTGCGAATACTTGCTGTCGTTCACTCTCACCACTCATGGCGGCGTGTAGCCAGTAGGCATCGTGCTTCATCTCTCGGGCCGTCAGCTTACATTCATGGCCTTATTGGTCTCGGCTCATGTATGTAACCACATTATCCAATATAGGCAGGTTATCAACGCCCTGTAGTAGGGGTACCCAGGAGCAACAGGATATGCGAGTACCATTATCGCCATGCAGTTTGAGAGACCAATAGTGGGTGGACGCTGAAGCCGCCATCCCTGATACTGACAAGTATGGTGTAGTCTAGACACCACGCTTACGGTGACCTATCACACAGCCTACAGTGCTAACGGCAAGGATACTTTCAAGATGAACATTGCCCAATTCAAAACTTCCCATATCGGGCCGTCAACATTTAAAGAAATAGTCGATCCAGAGTCCCCACGGAGATTGCAAGAAACCAGTGCTGATATCGGTGTTTTAAAACAAACCAAAAAGCCTATCCAGTCGAAAGTGACTGTTTTCTTACGCAACTTTTAGAGAGACACGGGCCGTCGTCTTCTCTACCTGCATGTGATCGATGGATCGAGACAATTGCGGCGTCTGGTTCAGCAAGAACCTCTTCCTCAAGTCGGCCATGACGGCAAAGGGAAACCTCGATGTAGACACAGTGAACGCTTTGCGGCCGCACGAGAAGCAGGAAAGCGGAAATGCTCGATAGTCTGGGGATTTTCAGGGTCCAGCAGGCATGTCTGGCAGCAGCCACAGCGGGTCCAGCAGGCTGCTGTGGCTCGCTCTGCAGGTGCTGGGCAGCCATTGGAAATTGGAAATTGGAAATCGGAAATCGGGAAGGTTGGAAATTCACTCGCGCTCGGCTGCGACTGCCGTGGATCATCCTTTCGGCGTGGTTCCCTGAACTCGAGGAAGATTGAGAGGAAGATGGTGCAAATCCGGTACCGTATGCTCGGCAAGCATGGCACCACCTACTGTAATCCCCCGCCGTTTTGTGGTTGCATAGCCCCCCCCCCCCCCCACCGCCCACTACGGTAACGGTCCCTTTTCCCAAACCTTTATTACACGACAGACAACACTTGCTCTGCATACCGAACACGTATGTTGTCGTTTTGAGCGATTCTCTCTCACCACCCGCTAACTTCTAGTGCTGCAGCCCACCCGCTCTAGGTTCTTAACTGGGATGGATCACGCTGTTACTAGACAGCTCAGTTCATCTCCGCTATCAAATACGAAGACTTCACGTCCGCTCATGACTTTTCATGACTGCCGCACCGTATCAACGGGCCACTCACTGGACACAGACAAGGCCCAAACGAATCAATGCTGTTCTTTTGACCTAGGATAGGCTTTTGTGTCGCCATTGCTGTTACTAGACAGCCGAGAGGGGGTGTGCTTACTGGAAGGACGACGAATGGTATTCCGAGTTGGTAGATAATCAAAACCAGCATCACGCCAAAGGCTTCCTTCAATTGCCACCGAAGCGAAGACAATTTTTTTTGCCACACACCAACCTATAATCTCCATAACAGGTGCCTTGGTGCTTAGCCGATTATTTTCAGCACTGGTCCTGGGAGGATGTGCCTTGAACTCTACCAACGATGGCAACATTGCTCATGCTGGGGGTTTTTAGGCCCGCAGACCTGCCCTGAGCTCTTCAAGAAATGCCTAGGCCCGCGAGGTGAGTATCCCCTTATTATATATCCACGATTTCTGTAGCGTTGGGAAATCCTGACGACGTACTCGTGTCTAGGCATGATAGACAAGAAGGTCGTCAAGTGGAACGACGGCATGTGCAATGAGTGCTGGGACAGGTTCATCGATGAAGCACGCGAAATGGCGGAGGCCTCGGCCCAAGCTGAAACAAACTCTTCGCGGAGCAATTCAGATAGGGGCCGTTACACATGAGCCCGCCGAACTCTGGTTGGCCAAGACACGCGGGGTTGACTTTCCACTATCTCGTGCGGACCTCGAACCGCGACAGCACTGGCATTTAACACTGATGTGCGGAAGGTGTATGAGCCTTACGTACGCCACATGGTGCGTGCTCGGGGCCGAGATATCAACACCTATGGGCCCATGATGGAATTTATAATGTGTTTGTGAATAAGGTGTGGAGTTACTAAAAGTTGGCAGGCAACCTGCGGAAAGGTACGGGAGCCGCTACTACGAGTAAGTAACTCAACATGCTTCACAACGTGGTAATGTGTAATTTAGGGGACTCCAAATATCTCGCACGTCAACCATAGAATAGGTCACATTCGTGATGTTAATATTTCCCCAATACTCTGCGATAGGAGAAGGGAGAAACGACTTGAGGAATACGGGTTCTCTTCAACGCCATTATTTGGTACGAGTTTCCTAAGGGCTGCTAGGGTCTCGGGGTAATGCCGTGGCGGAAAGAACGACTACATATAGCTTTTATCCCTGTGTTGATGTGAGCTGGTTATCACACAATTGATGGTGGTGTCTTTACAGGCACACTATTTCGATACGATTTCGATGATCTCCTTCACATCTCTCCGCAAGCACATCAAATTACACACTTGTAGTTAATAGAACGACAAAATATCGCTTCATCCTTGCTTTGTAAACTCGTTGCTATCACAACTGTATCTCACTATGTATAGGTGCGTAGTCGGCGTTACGCGCAAAGACAACGCTCTTTCGCCCCTTTACTCTATTTGGCGGCGGGCGCATTGGACGGTCGAGTGCAAGATTTGTCAACATCCTGCTTCTCACTCGGCAGTGGTGGTATGGTGCTCGGCCAGGAGCGAATTGAAAACTTTATAGTGACCGGACCTATCATAGTCGTTTTCTCATGTGTGATTATTTACGTTCAGATGAAGGTAGGTTCTTGTCGAGTGGGACGTCACAAATCAACCTGCACCATTGCCCTTGAGGAAGCTATGCTATCCTCACCGAAGTCCCTACAAACATTCCAACTTCCATAGAGGAAGATGGGTGCCCAGGTAGCTGGTTGCGTTGCGGATGGAGTGTCACGTGCTTTCGAGACCATAGCGCGCCTGCTTTAGTGATGTCTAGTGGGACTGTTAGTGGGCAGTGGCGCGTGACGTAGCCCCCTCAATGCCATTACTTATTGCTTCATCGCCGAGCATCAGACTTGCCTCTGATTTCGGATAACATCTTATTATCATGGCTCTTTCTGTAGTGCCTGGTTGCACGCACTGATTTATCGCAATGTCGCCCGGATTGATAATCTGCATTCATATAGTATAGCGCCTGTATTTTCCTTTCCAGCATGGCCGGGAGGAAACGTAAGGCTGCCGATGACCGGCCGGCGAATACGAAAACGTCCACCTCGTCGCGGCCATCAAGGTCGACCCGGTCGAGCACTCGACAGAGCGACGTCCCCGACATCTATCGCGATATGCTTGTCGAAGCCGACGTCCGACCGACCGTTACATCAACCCCCGAGGAGCCACCAACCAAGAGGAAACGCCCCGGTCAGCGCCGCGACCAGGCAACACAGAACTCGAAACAACCGCCTCAAAAACCCAGTCGCGAGGAAATCGTCAAGCCAGAGGAGAGCGAAGATGACGTCGAGTTTGAGGATGTGGCGCTTCCTGCTCCTACGATACAGACTGCCTATCGTGACTCGGATGAGGAAGACGAAGACGAAGAAGAGGACGAAGAGGCCTTCGAAGACGTTGATTTCTCCGCCCATGCATCGGCCATGGGTGCCGTTCAAGACACTCCACAAGATCTGGAACTCGATCTGTCGGCCCGAACCAAAATGACCCCAACGAAGACTGTCGACAGACGCAAGCCCATCAATAGAGAAGAGAAGGGTCGCCGGATTGAGATACATAAAACGCACCTTCTTTGCCTACTGGCCCACGTAGCCCGGAGGAATAGATGGTGTAACGATCCTCGGGTACAAGATAGTTTACGACCACTGCTAACACAGAAGATGGTCATGCAACTAAACCCACCCAACCACCTAACCCAATTCGGACGGGCGAACGCACTCAAAGAAGGCTTGAATTTAGTGAATACTATGTTTAAACTTAAATTTCGCGTCACAGAGCGAGGGATGAGAAGAGCGCTCTGGGCCGAGACAGAAGAGCACCTTCAAGCTGTAAGATCCACTGTCTTCCCGCAACCTAGAGGAAACTAATTGTTTTTTATAGTACAGCCTACCTACGGATTCAGAAGCGCCTTTGGAGAAATCTGATTTCCGGGAAGCAGCAAAGTCTCTTAGCGGCTCTCGGGACGTGGGGGCTCAGCTATACTGTGCACTTCTACGTGCTGCAGGCGTCGAAGCTAGACTTGTCTGTTCTCTTCAACCCCTCTCTTTTAATTCGTCAGGGCCATATATGGGAGCTGGCCACAAAAGGAAACAAAAATTAACGTTGGAGGAGAGATACGGCCAATTATTCAAGCCTGATGAATCTCTAGAGGCATCTACGGACCCATCTACTCCCCTTCCGCCCCGGAGGCGGCTGGGACACCCAAACGCGGCAGCCTTTAGACTTCCCGAGGTTGCGCCAAGCCCCTCTCGTCAAGTGGAGTCTACAGCCAAAAAGATCCGTGAGTCTTCTTACCCAGTGTACTGGGTCGAGGTCCTCGATGAGGGGCACCAGAAATGGCAACCGACGGACCCATTGGTCACAGATTCCTACTGGAAACCTCAAAAGCTTGAACCTCCGGCGTCTGATAGAGAAAACTGCATGACATACGTTGTAGGTTTCGAGGAAAACGGCGCAGCAAAAGATGTCACACGGCGCTACGTGAAGGCGTACAATGCGAAAACGAGAAAGATGCGAATTGAAAGCGTTCTAAGTAACGGCGAAAAGTGGTGGCGCAAAGCACTTCGAGCATATTCACGAGGTTATAGGAGCGATTTGGACCAGATTGAAGCGAATGAGCTGGCTGCAATAGAGGCCCGCGAACCGATGCCGCGCAATATTGCCGACTTCAAAGATCATCCTATCTATGCCTTGGAACGACATCTAAGGCGACACGAGGTATTAGTGCCGAATGCGAAATCGTCTGGAACAGTTGGTGCCGGTAGTAAAGGCCCCCTGGAAAAGATCTATAGGCGCAGAGATGTTCGGATTGCCCGAAGCAGAGATAAGTGGTATCGACTTGGTAGGGAAGTTGGAGCGGACGAGATTCCAGTGAAGTTCATAACGAAACCATCCAAATTACACGAAGATCTTTTTAGTGATGAGACGTATGAGTTTGGAGAGGGTGAGACAAATGGAACGCCAATATATACGATGGATCAAACGGAGTTATACAAAGCACCGCCGGTCGTCAACGGAAAGGTACCGAAAAATCGGTACGGGAACTTGGATCTTTATGTGCCCAGTATGGTTCCACAAGGCGGCGTTTATATTGCCGATGATTTTGGAGCTCAAGCGGCGTTTATCTTGGGTATTGATTACGCGCCGGCACTCACCGGCTTCCAGTTCAGTGGAAGGAAAGGGACGGCAGTTCTCCGTGGTGTGGTGGTGGCTGTAGAACACGAAGAGGCTGTGAAAGCTGTGATCGACGGAATCAAAGATCAAGAGGTTGAGATAGAGAGGGAGAGAAGGAATCGCCAAGTGCTCAAGATGTGGAGGTTATTTTTGATGAATCTACGAATACGGCAGCGAATATGGGCTGGCGTAGACTCAGAGGACGAAGAAGAGCAAAATACCGACTACGTGGAAGCTGTGGCCGATGAGGGAGGAGACGAGGTAAACGAGTCAGACGCCAGTGACGAGGCTAGCGGCGGTGGCTTTGAGATTGACGACGACTACGCAGGCGGTTTCATGATAGATTAACCGTAACCAGAGTGGAAAGTGGTTGTTCGCTCGTATCACGTATCGCGTATTGAGACACATTGTACTACTGTGCCTCGGTATCGCTTAAGCGATTAATGACAAATGGCCAGGCATTTCCTGTCTATGGTATCTTCGCCCCCACACACCTAGGCAGCAGTGATACCAGATCGATTACCATTACCGCTGCATACCACGGAGTGCAGTCCTCTGCAGCCTAGTTGAATTTGCTCGAGCCTCAATTCAAGCTAATTGTAGGATTTCGTAATCTTAGATCGATGAGATAAATAAATATTCGGGAAGGAAAGCCAGGTAAGAGCCAGGAGGAGAGACGCATGCAGCCAGGTCTACTTAAGCGACAGCTGGAAATCAGCGGGTTCTATGAATGGCCCGCCGTTGACAACGAGCTGTACTAGCAGGGTTCACAGCCTCATCGACAGGGATTAGTCGGTTAAGCGAATCTCCGAACCCAAATCAGAACCCCCAAGTCTCGCGTGTCCTGGAATAGAAAAAGATCGCGGGGCTCGCCCCCCAATACTGCCAACGCTGGACATTACTGTACTTGTTTGGAGAGGCGGTTTTGCTCTCAACAGCAAAATCTCGTAAATCTGGTGTAGGTGTATATACGGCATATCCACGTGCATATAGGTGTTCTTTCATTCCTTTTAGGCCGAATATACATTGCCCCATTCGTCATTGTTCCGCTTCGTCCTTTATCGCAACTTATACCCGTCTATTTTTAATATAGAATATTAACGGTAGTGTCGATTGATGGCATTGTAAATACAACGAGATCATCCTAACGACAGGACCCGGATCCCCCGGATCTGCTCGAGAGATAGTCTACGGAACGTCCAAAGTGCGGAACGCGCACCTTGCGCGCGGACGTGGTCGGCGATGGCCTTCCTCCGTCAGACATGGACCTTGACGGCCAAGAATTTGAAAATCATCGTCATCCGTCATTCGTTTGCGACTACCATACGGGCCTTCGTTCTTCCCATCATATTAGCTGCATTCCTAAGTTTCGCTCGATATATCTTTGTTCCGCCATCGGACTACGGCATTAGCGACTTACACGCCGTGCGATCACTACCAGATGCGCTGCACCGAGCAGGATCCGATGGCCGCAATACGGTCGTTTTCGTCAACAATGGGTTAGCTGGAGGCGACATCGACCAGGTAATAGGTGTGCTGGCGGGTCAGGTTACCAATGCGGGCAAAGATGCCGTTAAACTATCGGAACTCAGCGACCTCACCTCGACCTGTCGGAGCACACTGCGCGGGAGCTCGTCTTGTTACGGCGCTGTGGTTTTCAACTCTTCGCCTAAGGAAGGAAATGGTGGCATCTGGAACTACACTCTTCGCGCTGATGGTGCGCTGGGTGGAAGGATTTTCGTGGAGGAGGATGACAACGACTCGCAAATATACACACTTCCTCTTCAAAGGGCCGTCGATTCCGCCATTTCTAACCTTGGCGCCTCGAACGATAGGGGTTCTCGTTCCCTCCCTAGCACGACGGAAGAGTACCCTTTCACTCCTCTGACTAAGGAGGAACGCCAGCAACAAATCCGTCAGCTATATCAGAGTTCCCTGACAAACTTTTTGGCCGTCGCGTTCGTCATCATTGTCATTGGTGTATGCTACCACATGACAGGCCACATGGCTACTGAAAGAGAAATAGGCATGTCCCAACTTTTGGATGCTATGATGCCCACCAAGTACCTTTGGCAAGCCCAAGTCGCGAGGCTCTTGTCACATCATCTCTCCTTCTCGATTGTATACCTACCCGGATGGGTTATTGGTTCCATTATAGTTGCCCGCGGGGTCTGGGCGCACACCAATGTTGCTATTGTGCTCATATACTTCATACTTGCTGGTCTTGCCTTCACATCGCTGTCAATCCTCGGCGCAGCCTTTTTCAAAAGAGCCCAGCTCTCTGGCGTCGTCACAACGATCATATACATTCTGCTAGCTATTCTCGCGCAAACTTTGACCTCGCCAAGCACTGCGACAGTCGCCGTACTTAGTTTCCTTTTTGCGCCATGCAATTTTGTTTGGTACATGACCTGGATAGCGCGATGGGAACGAAAGGACCTGTCCGCGGACCTTGCTCACACTCCACCCGACAACCCATGGACTCTGCCAGGTATTGTTTTTTGGATCTTCCTAATTATTCAGATAATTGTGTACCCCATCATTGGCGCCTATCTGGAGCGAGTCTTTCATGGAACAACTACTAAGGGGCGTACCATTCTACGTGGGCAGGCGGTGGAAACGGCACCTCAGGATGCCGTTCGCCTCGACGGTTTCACCAAGATCTATAAGCCAAACGTCCTGCGCCGCCTATTCTCCTTTATCTCGAAGCCCAGGGATGCCGTCGTAGCTGTCGACAATTTGTCAATGAGCGCTGGAAGAGGTCAGATTCTTGCACTACTCGGTGCAAACGGTAGTGGAAAGAGTACGACTCTTGATTCTATTGCTGGAATTAGCAAACTGACGAGCGGCAACATCACAATTGATGGCACCGGCGGATTAGGCATTGCCCCTCAGAAGAACGTTCTTTGGGACGAGCTGACTGTCCAAGAGCACATTCAGATCTTTAACAAGTTGAAATCCCCCAATAATACAGCTTCGAAGGAGGAGATTCGGGATCTCGTCAATGCCGTGGACCTTACAATGAAGATCGATGCCATGTCGAAGACCCTCTCAGGCGGACAGAAACGGAAACTGCAGCTCGGCATGATGTTAACAGGTGGCAGCGCTGTGTGCTGCGTCGACGAAGTCTCGTCTGGTATCGACCCCTTATCACGACGAAAAGTTTGGGACATCTTGCTTGCAGAGCGCGGTAAGCGAACGATTATTCTCACCACCCACTTCCTCGACGAGGCGGACTTGCTCGCGGACCACATTGCCATCCTCTCCAAGGGCACGCTCCGGGCCCAGGGCTCGTCCGTTGAGCTCAAAGACCGACTTGGTGCTGGCTATCGCATCCACGTCTTCAATGCTAGAGATATCAAAGAGTCTCCCGAGGTCGAAGGCGTCAAGAAGGTCGTGTCGTTTGACGTGATTAGCTACCTAGCGCCCTCATCGAGTCTCGCTGCGCAAGTCATACGCGAGTTAGAAAACGCAGGCATCTCTGACTACAAGTTCTCCAGCCCAACCATCGAAGACGTGTTCTTGCAAGTTGCTGAAGAAGTCAAAAATGAAACTGCCAAGACTCATACCCCTGATTCAACCAACGAAAAGCAAATAGACACAACAGACGTCCGCGCCGTTGGCGACGAAGTTGAGAAGGACAAACTTGAGCTCCTCTCGGGTCGGCCGATTGGCTTCTTTAGACAGACTTGGGTGCTCCTTCGAAAACGAGGTACTGTCTTCAAAGCCAGTTGGTTTCCCTATGCTGCCGCCTTGCTTATCCCTATTATTGCCGCTGCCCTGACGTCCCTTTTTGTTAAGGGTCAACAACCAGCTGGTTGCCGACCTTCCAATGATCGCTCTGCTGGCTCTGACTCTGACTACCTGGAACTCTTCAACGATCTGTATCTGGTTTCCGGTCCATCTGCCGAGCTGAGCCCCTCTACACTACTCAGTCTCTTCACACCTGTTTTCTCTGGCATAGGTAACAGATCATCCAACGGGCAAAACGTGGTATCTGGTTTTACCGAGGCTCTCCACACCGTCGACTCTTTCTCCGACTTCAACAATTTCATCATACAGGATCGCTTAAATGTTACACCAGCCGGATGGTGGCTCGGAGACGCGAATTCTCCGCCCACAGTCGCCTACGTAGCAGACTATGGCAGCATCTATACTTCTGTCTTTGGCCAGAACGCCCTTGACATTTTACTGTCTAATACGAGCATCGCGACGACATTCGCCCCCTTCACTACACCCTTTGTACCTGGCACGGGCAATTCCCTCCAGCTTCTGGTATACCTTTGTCTAAGTTTGGCTGCCTATCCTGCATTCTTCGGTCTCTATCCAAATGTGGAACGTCGGCGAAATGTTCGCGGCCTTCAGTATTCCAATGGTGTGCGCTCCCTGCCACTTTGGTTCGCATATACTCTGTTCGACTTCGTTATCGTGCTCATTTCTTCAGCCATCGTCACCGCCATTTTCGCAGCAGTATCAAACGTCTGGTACCACATCGATTATCTTTTCCTTATCCTCTTCCTCTATGGTCTAGCATCAACCTTACTTTCATACGTGATCTCGCTTTTCAGCAGCAATCAGTTATCAACATATGCGTTCTCCGCCGCTGGACAAGCCGTGGGGTTCCTGGTCTACCTGATTGCATATCTATCGGTGCAGACATTCGCGCCCATCACGCAGATAGACTCTTCTCTATTGGTTGTCCACTTTATCGTCTCGGCCTTCGTGCCCATTGGAAACGTCGTCCGCACGCTATTCATAGCGCTCAATTTGTTCAATACGGCCTGTGACGGCGAGCAGCTTCGCAGCAATCCCGGATCGGTCCTTGCCTACGGAGGTCCCATACTCTACCTGATCTTACAATCGCTTTTCTTGTTTGGCGTCCTACTTTGGTATGATAGTGGTGCGGGTACAACATTGATTAATCGAATCACTCAAAGGAACATCAAGGCAAATACCGATGGTAACACCTCTGATGAGGAAGTTGCCAACGAACTTATCCGCGTCACAAGCAGTGCCAATGATACGGATGGACTTCGTGTCGTGCACTTGACTAAGACGTTCGGGAAGTTTACAGCAGTGGACAACGTCACATTTGGTGTTCAGCACGGCGAAGTTTTTGCTCGTAAGTATTATCTAGTTATTCATCATTTGTCCTGTCATTAGCAAGGGTAGTACTCTTTCCCATCGCGCCAATATCCTTTTTTAGGAGCTGTACATGCCAGAAACCCCTGAAAATGCTTTTCCAACGGAATCAGAAACTGACTTTTTATTTTTGCAGTGCTCGGCCCTAACGGAGCGGGTAAATCGACAACAATTTCTCTTATCAGAGGTGATCTCCAGCCCAGCCTCAACGGAGGCGATGTCCTTGTGGAGGATACTTCTGTCGTTCATCAACGTGCTGCAGCTCGATCGCATCTAGGTGTCTGTCCCCAATTTGACGCCATCGATTCGATGACAGTTCTCGAGCATTTGAGATTCTATGCTCGCATACGGGGTATCCCCGATATCGAGCACAACGTACAAGCGGTCGTCCGCGCCGTCGGCCTCGAAGCTTTCACAACTCGGATGGCAAATGCTCTGTCTGGCGGTAACAAGAGGAAGCTCTCCCTCGGCATTGCTCTCATGGGTAACCCCAGCGTGGTGCTGTTGGACGAGCCGTCTTCCGGACTGGACGCGGCGGCCAAGCGGATCATGTGGAAGACACTAGCCTCCATCGTGCCGGGCCGCTCCATCCTCCTCACCACCCACAGCATGGAGGAAGCGGACGCCCTCGCAAGCCGGGCCGGCATCCTCGCCAAGCGAATGCTAGCCATGGGCTCGATTGACAATCTCCGCGAGCGCTTCGGCGACGCGATACACGTGCACCTCGTCAGCAAGTCGGCGCCGCACTCGACCGACGAGGAAATGGAGCGCATGCGCGAGTGGGTGCTCGAGGCGATCCCCGGCTCCGAGATCGAGACCAAGACGTACCACGGCCAGATGCGCTTCTCGGTGCCGGGCAGCGCGGTCGCGGGCCGCGAGACGGCGAGCGGCAGCGCCGTGGGACGCCTCGTCATCATGCTCGAGGCGCAGAAGGAGGCCCTCGGCATCGAGCACTACTCGTGCACGCCGACGACGCTCGACCAGGTCTTCCTGACCATCGTTGGCCGCCACAATGTGCAGGAAGAAGGGTATGCCGAGAAGAAGGAGAAGAAGTCGTGGTGGAAGAAGAGGTGATGGGGTGAATGGCGGTAGACGGGTGCATCGGGTGCATATAGATGGCATGGGGGCGGCACAGAGTGGGTGGTTTGGTTGGGTGTTTATTTTGTTATTGCTGTCGCTGTCGACCCAGGTCGAGCATACGGACGGCATCGGCGTTGAGGATGAGCATATTACTGCTATACGTACCATAGATTCCCTCGTGATAATTTCTTTTAAAATGTATGAGCATACGAAAGGCTCGACAACTGTGGTGGTTCCATAGTAACAGGAAATCATTTTCTAGTTTTCGAAAAGCTTTTCATGATCAAATCCCAGGCCAGCTTGGAGTACCTAGTACCCGTCTTGTCCCCCTATTCTGTCAGGTGGGTGGTCTATAGTCTATGTCTGAATAGCCTCGCTCCTGGCCTCGCTTCTTCTTGCCGTCTCGTTCTAGTATAGTTGTTTCGGAAGAATTAGGTCCTGGTTATATGATTATATACATGGTATGCAAGTCCCAGTTCCAAGATCTCGCATATGGTTCCAGTCCCTTGAGTGGGTGTGACATAAAAGCAATTTCACTGCATCTTAAAGACCCTCATGATTCATGCGACTTGGGGATGTTATTACCGTAACCTAAATTGTAATACTAGAATACCTTCCAAACTTTTAACTATACATTATCTCCCTTTCCATAGTCATGGACCCTTTCGAAGGGTGGGATATTAGCGTTTATACGCAGGGGTATTTTGGCCTTCGAAGGGCAAGCTATACGTAGAATCTCACATAAGGTCTCTTGACCGTAGAGTTTCGCTAATCTCCTGCAGTTTGACCGGCTTCGTCAGAAAAAGGTTGACCCCGCACTCGAGAGCTTCTTGTTGTACGCTCGTAGAAGCCAATCCGGACAGAGTAATGATAGTAGATGGTGCAAGGTGTTTATCGGCTTCAAATTCGCGGATTTGCTTTGTTGCCTGCAACCCATCGAGTCGCGGCATGTCTAGAAGAGCTCAAGGGTTAGCGATTAACGTTTATATTACGACTTATCTCGTTCTTGAGGGCTCTGGGGGCATGTAGTAGCGGTCTCTTTGCCAAAATAAAAGAAAAAGAAAATCCGGAATGCGTACTGATATCCATAAGTAAACAATCGAAATACCCAGGTTTCTCTCGATATTTTTCGACAGCCACCTGTCCATCTTCAGCCGTAGCATAGCTACGCCCGAGCCTTTTCATATACGCGCAGAGGATTCTCATGTTTATAGCGTTGTCTTCGACTAGTAAAAACTGCGGTACGTGTCTTTGGGGTGACACCGACTGGGCCCGAGTTGGAAGTGGACTGGAGCGCGGTGACAGCGACGGAGACCTAGGGCGAGACCGGTTCTGGTATATCGTCGATGGCTCGAATGGTCCGAAACCTCCTGTCGTGGGAGTTATTTCCCTGTCATAAATCGGGTTCGGCGCAACCTCAGGCTCGTCGAGCTTTAGGGACGAGACTGGTGGCATGGTTAGATGAGCTTGATTATCTTGCATTTTTGACCGATCTTGTCTTTCCACCCATCGCTGCAATGCCGCCACGAGTATTTTGGCGAGCTTTCGGGGCCCGGTTCTAGAATCATCGATTAGCTCATAAAGTCTCCTGTAGATATCGAGTCAACTAACGGTTGGGAAATAAATTCAGTGATAGTCGAAGAATCTTGGAACCTAGGGTCAATTGATAGACGGTAGGCACTGAGTGCGTTAGCACAAACGACGACATGTGGGGTTCTGAATAATCCATCTCCTGTTAGGAACGGATCATACAGCGCTTCCTCTTCACAGAGCACGATATCGGGTATTAAATTCGCTTGGGCCGTTGAAATGACTTCCATGGCCAGGTCCTTCCGGCACACATTCCAGATAGATCGGTAGTCGTCGGCGCGGTTCTCAATATTAGGAAGACGTAACGGTGCGTCGAAACCAACAAAGCATACTCGGAGCCCCTTAAGTTGCCTTCTCTGTTCTGCGTAATCGTCGAACTCAACCCCGGGAGTCTCTGAAAGTACAGATGGATTAGATATTGGCTGTAACGGTAGCAAGACTGTTGCCGTAGTCCCAATGCCGACTTGA
This sequence comes from Xylaria longipes, assembly GCA_025201785.1. Lineage (NCBI taxonomy): Eukaryota > Fungi > Ascomycota > Sordariomycetes > Xylariales > Xylariaceae > Xylaria > Xylaria longipes. Next base: position 164,074 of record MU619731.1, read on the forward strand.
CTCTTTATAGATACTTTTCCCTTCAGAGACGAAGCGATCTTTTTGACCACGCTCAAGCCGAGCCCAAGCCCTGGGCTGATATTATCTTCTTGCTGGAACTCCTGGAATAGATGATTTACCAGAAAATCCTCACTGATACCCTTTCCGGTATCGCTAACGACTATCTTAGCCCAGCGAAAGCTGGCATTGCGGGCTTTCTTGTTGTGAATAGACTCCTGAGTAAGAGCAACTCTAATGCTCCCAGAGGATGTGAATTTCAAGGAGTTTCCAAATAAATTCATCACAATTCTTCGTATAGCACCACTAATGGCATGGTAGTGGTGAGAGTATCGGGAGTCGATGGCCAGGTCAATCACAATATTCTTGGAAGGAATATCTAACTCGCCGCTTTCCTCGAGCAGAGGACCGAGGTCTTCCGTGGCTTGCAAATTATCACTCTGCCGAATCGCGTAGATATCTGCGTGAGATTTACGCTGATCTCGCTCTAGTTGCCCGACGGACATGCGCTGAAAGTTAAATCCAGCGAAAATGCTCTCGGTCACTTCTTCCACCAAGACATCGACTTGCACAGGCACGATGATGCTTTTCATCCCCGCCTGTAAGCTGTAGTTCATCTCTTTGCGGAGTCCCCGGGCTCTCGAATCCGGGGTTTTCCCCGGCGGGATAAAGTTATTGACTTTGGCATAGTACAGCAAGTGGTCAATCGTATCCGAGAGGGTTCTTCCGCAAGTTTCAAGAATATGTAGTAGATTGCCTTGAAACACGCTCAGTGGCGTGTCCGCCAAAAACTCAACACCAAGTATGATGCCGTGAAGAGGCGACCGCAGTTCATGAGATAGTGAACCTAAAACATCCGATTGAGCTTGGCTGGTAAGATGAGTTTCAAGGTTGGCAATTTCGGCCATTGCCAGCGTAGCGACCGCACGAAGATAGCTTATGTCGTCCTTTTTACAGAAAAAGCGCGTTTTATCGAGAGTGTACACAAAGCAGCCGGCGCACCATCTCTTTTTAATTTGATCCCAGACGGGGACGAAGGCCACGCTTCGAGCCCCTGGGAAAGACTTTGATACCTCGTTGCCAAGGTTCCCAATGAACGAAAGTGTGCGTCTTTTAGTCAACATGGGGATTTTGCCGGTAGTGCTAGTAATAGGCTGACTATTGCTGCGTGAAAGATTGTTAGGCTGCGGTTTGCCATCCGCGTCAAAGTCGAAGACAGTGCCTTTAGGATAGCGCCGCAAGAGTGCCGATAGGGCTTTGAAAGACATTCTCCTCCGATCCGAAGGGTAGGTTTCTCTGTCTACGGTGGAAGTATTCGATGTTGAAGAGGCTATGACATGAATATCGTTATACATGCCATCTGATTCGGCATCAGTTTCTTCACTGCTCCACGACTCTTCCTGGGATGATGTATATTTCGATGCATCATTTCCTGTGAACTTTTGACTCGAGCAGTTGAATGAACCGGTGCTGGCATCAAAGAAAACCACGCCGTCCGCATCAATACTCTCCCTAATAATATCTGCTGCCTTAGAAAAGACTACCGCTAAGGGATCTTTTTCTACTGGGGCCGAATTCCTATGTAACTTCGGGGCCGTTTGAGACGAATTAACGTCTATCAACCCGCTGGGAGATGTGCTGCAACCTGCTGGAGACTCTCCTACGCCTGCTGGGTGCAGTGGTTGGCTAGGGCCATCGGCGACCGGGTATAGCTGCGGATTTGGTCGTATGAATCTTAGGCTTATGTCGTCGCCGGTGCGTGCCATCTTATCTCTGCTGTCGGCTATGTGTTTTATAGTAGGTTTGTCGTTGTCTGTATCGTAGGTTGGAGTGTTTTGCCTGTTTAGTAACGTTGATCTCTGCTCCACGAATGACCCAATACCCCTAGTTTTCTTCTCAGCCCTCTTCTTTTCGAGCTGCGAGGCCTTCGACAATAAATGATCCAATACGGATTGAGAAATCTCCCGAAGAAGCCTCGATTTTGCGTCGCTCCATTCATCTTTATGTATAGGTTCTTCCGTCACAATGCAGTACTCCCCGAAGTCGACCCCGTTCCGGCTTCGAATGGGCACTCCAGCGTAACCACGGGTGGGAGATCCTAGCAAGACACAAGCATCCTGCGATACATTGGGATCTGCGCGAATGTCGGGAATCACATTAACAGGCAAACCCGCATCCTCACCATCTTCAACAGATTTCATTGTATTCAGGAATCGTTGACAAACTCCACTACTTCGTGGAATAGCTGTCCCTCGGAGCCAGAATGGCTCATAAGCAGTTCCATCATTTCCGGGGTCGCAACGCAAAGATGATGTCTGGGTAGCTTCTGCGATGGTGTATTGATGTGCCTGATCGAAAAGATATATAAAAGCCCGGGATGCTCCTGTGCGACAGGCTCCTAATTGTGCGAGTGCGGTCAAGATTGGATCCGTTGTGGTAGAAAGATCGAGGGTAGACATTAGCTCGCCCGTATCGTTGTATTTAATATCTGACAACAAGGTCGGGTCATGTCTATCGAAACACAGTTAGTTCATAGTGGTCTCATTAATAGAAACCGGCCAAGAAGCCATGGAGATGGACTAACCGGAATGTTTCACGCTCTCTCGCGGATTCTAATATGTTTCCACTCGCCATCCTAGCGGTTATAATGATAAACGAAAGACAGAGAGCAGGTAGCTAAATGGATACCTTTTCGGAAGAGGGCAAAATGGAAGCAATGTGCTCCCCGCCCCCCAAAAGATGATAGAGGTATTGAAACCTAGCGACAGAGCAGGAGCTTTTCCTGTCTGAACCGGTTTCGGGAAGCATAATCGGTATGCACGATGTTTGCGATATGCTAGTGGATCACACAGGAACAAAACCTCTATCCATCCATAGTTAAAGGTGTCGTGCTTGATAGTCTGGCGAGATTCAGACCTCTCTCCTCAGCTTTATTAGCTCCCTTTCTAGCTAAAGTGTATATTCCCGAGGTGGTCACCCTGGCCACTGAATATTGTGTATTACTCAATGGCGCGTCGGAGGTCCACTCTTCGTCCACGAGTCAGTCTACTTAGAAATGACATATATACATCTACATTATGATCTCATTGACTGTATTATTAAAAACCATCTTATGTCTCCTATTTCTTCTGTCGTGTGTTTTTACGCCTAAATCGTCAAGTTTTATCTTACACGGACTGCTTCTCATTTAAGTCGAGTCGGTTTTGGAGTCGTCAGGTCCGAGTATATATTTGACTAGTAATAGGCGAGGCATACCACATCGGATCTCTGTGGACTAGCATTGGAAACGGGGGGCCAAGCCGCAGATAGCCTAAACTCTGATTGCGGCGAACTCTAACTCTGTTGACATACCATATACGCTAGCCCCTAGGGTGGCTAGGGAAGAGCACTGGGAGGATAGGGTGAGCGCCATACTTTAGATAACCGTACCAGAAGCAATAGAGAAGATATTGATTATGTATAGAATATCGTGGCCGAATGCCGCGTCCTAACCAGCTGTCAGCTTCTATGCCGAGTTGTCACTAATCTATCAAAAATGTGATAAATGCCCTGTTTTCCTATTATGAATCTTGCAGGCAACACTTCAAGTCATCTTGTTTTTGTCGATTTCAAACTCTGGGTGTATCTCTAATAGCTGAACACCTCCGAGACGATTCATATTCTGCATGAAGTGGAGAATTTGAAGGGATATAACTAACAGTATCGGAGAGCACTTGGTATTCCCGAATAGATATATTTGTTCTAGGTTACCTACCTTACGATCTCGTCGTTTGGGTCTTTAATTAATGGCTAGTACAGTTTGTATGTTGTCACTGTGAGATATAAATCACGCTGCAATATACATTTTCAGCCTGTGATGATGTTTAGGGCCCTTTGCGCAACAATAAGCGGTTAATACATACTTATGCTTGAAGTCAATTACCTAAATGTCAAGGCATTCTAAGAAAGCCAGGGCACGAAGATAGGCAGATTGAACAAGGATATGACAATTAGGTGCTTGGAAAGATCTTCGAATTGCAATAATCTTCTATGGCGTCAAGGGGGCCATGAAGGTCTCAACTCCTATTCAGTCACGGTGGGAGATCTACAGATTACATGTCCTAATATCTTTACTTCTAGTTGCCTACATCACTTCGCCTTACTTACGTCGCTTTCGTATAACTGTCTCGGGAAGCTATAGGAGATTAGGTAAATATGGGTAAGCTGAAAGCTGAAGCCTAGCACAGAGCATTGCACTCGTCCGACTAAATAAATTATATGTAGGACCTAGTCTCAGTGTGTGTGATAGCGGAGGCTCATACCGCAGCAATATGGACTTAAGCCTAAGGAGTTTCATTGATAACCCAGTGGACCTTCGTCAATTAATACTAAAAGCAAGTATAATATACATAGTGAAAGCCAACTACACTTAGCAACTTACAGGAAGAAAACAGAAGTAACAATCATTAATCAAGCGTCACGGTCAGTGTAATGCTGTCGCCTCGGAGTCAACTATGTGGTGAATAAATACCATTGTTGTCGCGGAAAGGGGCCTAAAATTCCTCTATGGGCCAGTCCTAGCTATACACATACAGTTCTTTGTCCTACGAAATCGGTGTCGTAATAGTTGGGAATTTGGAGAGAAATGACAGGCAATGTAGTCTACGTAAGCTCTTGAGCAAACGTCGCCAATATTTTAGATGCTATCTGATTTATACATTTCAGCTTGGTGAAATGGTAGGTATATTAGTGCTGCATGAAGTGACTCCTTGACACAGTTCACTTCTAACACAGCTCACAGCCGAGGCTTGCATTTTGCTATTAGCCCTACCTAGGAGTAGATTCTGGGTTAGATTGCTTCTATACCACCTCAATGTACTGTTCTAGCCATGGGAGATAATTGGAGGAGAGTCGGTAAAAATATACAAACTACTAAATTTTGTAGGATGTATATATAACCTAAAGATCTTTTGCATAACGTACCTAGTAGCTTTTATGGTTGACCACAAGGCTCCATGATTCTGACTTGCCAAGCTCATCATCAAATGCTGATCACGCCTATTAGTGTAAGAGCGGATGGGTACTTAACAATTCGTTTATATTCACAAGCGGTATTACTGCTAAGATATGAGAGACAGTGCGTCTCCGTAGATAAAAAGGCAGCGCCCCTGGCCCCAATACCCGTAGTTATGAAAGCATACTGTCACAATGGCCCGGGGCTGTTTGGCAAGTGGCTTATCAGTATTATAGGGTAGTAGGACTCAATAGTATACTGATGGATCATGATCACTCTCAGTATCTATTATATATAATGATAAAAAGATCTAAGTGAATTGAAGATCCTCGAGTCTATAAGAGATGTTTAAGGCAATGGCTAATACCGATAACCGGTCATAAAGCTAGGAGACGAGTACCTACTATATCTGAATTCTATCCCAAAATGGTCATATACATAGGAGCAGATAGTTGAGAGGGCTACACTTTGTCGCAACTATATTCATTATGTATAATGATTACACAGACGTAGAGACTTGAGCCGGTCAAGCAACTACCCAATTGATCGGCATTTCACCATCAGTACATAGGCTCCGAGTAATACTTATTAATTCGTATCTGGATTGTGAAATCGTGGATTTTTATTGAAATGGACACCTATTACTTTAATTTAGAGCTACAAAAAAATATCTCGAAGCATTCAAGCTTTCTGATGGGAAGAGCCGTAAGAAATCATAATCTTGAATAGCTAGGAACTCGAATTATCACCGCTATCTACAAGGTTCCTAGTAGAGACACCAGTGTCAAGAAAAGGGCACAGGACGGTTTATCATAGGCTTGTGACAGACCTTTACTATCTAATACGTATATGTTTCATCCTAAACTCTCGTAGCCACGTTGGAGCTATTACTTTTCGTCGAATTTACTAAGTTGTTAACGTCCAAGTCGTCTCGTTCCAAGTATTAGATATACAGCTAACTACATCATGGATAGACCACAAGCGTGATTCAACTTATGATCTTATAAAATTCAACAAGTACACAAATATAGTGCTGACATAGGCTTCCTAATGAAACACAAGTATTAGACTAGCCTAGAAGGTGATGCACATTACACCAATTTCTTCGCTAAGAAGCAAGAGCAAGAGCACCATCACCACGACCACACTCCATTCCAATTGAACCTGTTTATTGGCTTCTCCATTGGTGCTGTAATACATCTCCCGTACAGTAAGTCGGATCAGACGGTGTAAGCATCTCGTCCACCCACACTTCCCGGCGCATATGCGGCGGTGATAGAATAAGTAGTGATGAGAATGACACAAGAACTGGCGAGACCTCTTGGCCTAGTATTAACAACGTTCTACAGCCTCGATGAGGCCACTATTGGCCGATGCACAGAACAAATTCTACATAAAGATGGCCGGTAATCTACAATGGCAACAGAGTCAAGTGCATGGTGTTACGTAAATGAAAGGAACTTGTTCACACAACAAGAGAATCATGGCCGTACGATATTAATTCATTATTAACCCGTTGGGTTAGAAGGGAGACAGGTTTATTGCCAGAATACTCGTCGAAAGCTTCTGCGTATCCCGCATGAGACTGTCTGACACTCTGACACTCAACGGCAATTCTCAGTTAGAAATTACTACTTCGCTGAGAGCTATAAGGGCGCTCCTTAAAGAACAACTGGACTAATCCGCAACAGTCTACTAAAAGGGCTTAAATGAACTAGCTCTCTTCTTCCAATAGGAATTATCCCGAAATCATTGTTGATATTCTAGGTACTATGTACATACATGCTCCGTACAAGTGGTGAATCGCTCAATACTAGGTCGGTAGGCTTCTAGTCAGCGATCTGCCTAGAGGGATGGCGCTATAGTCAAGAAGGCATAAAGTCTGGTAATCTGGGTTGCAATTATGGTGTGCCTATTAAAGTTGCGCCACCCAAACCGTCTCTAAGCAGCATTATAAGTTTACGGTGTTCATGTGGTTGACTCGTGCAGATATATCCCTTACAGGTCAGGCATACTAAGATGTGCCGACCAATTAATCAAGACAAGAAATCAGCGCTATACTGTTAGTATTTAGGAAATAAAAACCTCGTCGAGTGAGAGAACCAGTAAGAAGTTCTTAGAAAAGAGGAGCGGTCAGCTTGGTTGTATCGAGGCTGAGCCTGAGAATCAATTTGTCTCTACGCATTTTGGGGTTGCGCGCGTGACAGCCATGTATGCGGGGACGGCATGAAGCGAGCCAGCCATCTGGCCAGGATCATCTCACCACGTTGATCCCACTCCCCACCTGCCTATCGTGAAGGTGCCCGTGGCTCAAGTGCTGTCTACATGTTGCATGGGGTATCTTATTATAGCAAGATTGTCTCTAGCCCAGCTAGCTTCTTCGCTACTTGAATTGAAACATCGGAATGGATGTGTTGGCGGTATTTGGGGCACACGACACTATGCCTAATTCCAGTTCCAGGGTCTGGGCCGGGCGGAAGGTCGTGGGTAGGGGGGTTGAAGCATGAGCCGTAACCGAGTCGTCGGGACGAAGTGTGCAGCTTCACGGCAAAGAAGAGCTTGTGAGACGTATTGCACCTTAGATAGAGTGTATGACCAGTCGGTCCGCACTGCGCCGTCTCATGCATCGCGTACCGTAATCACTGCAGTCATTGCTTGGTACTTCGTCAAATGTCACCTTTGGGGTCCAACAGCCTGAGACAGGAAACTATACGCGTCCGTAGGCCAACTTGATACTGAGCCATGTTCATTGTTGTTGAGTTTTGCGTAAGAAGATATCCCTAATTATGCTCCCTATACGAAACAACAATTAGCCCACTTCCGTCACGTTGAACATGTCCATCCAATAGATGGCTAGTGAAGAGAAGGGCGGCCGAATATTCCATCATCATGAGCGAACAAGGGGGGTCTGACAATTTCACGGCAGCAACAAAATCAGTAAGAACTACTGCAATGTCAGACAGCCGGTCTGCAACGGCTTTGATCCCCGGAGACTGGACCCGACGAAAAGGTCAGAGCATAGTCACGCTTTTTTGGGCGGGTTAAAATAGACTACTGTACGGGCCGGTACCGTGACCAGAGCACCAACAAGGTTAGAAGCATTTTAACCGGCGGATTTATCCACCGAGATCAGTAGGTTCATTCACTGAGCAGCGTTTCTTGGGTCATGTACGAGCAGTAGTAGAACTAGAATGAGAACTAATCGTATGAGTAGTATTCGATGTCACCTACTGTTCGACCCGCTGGTGAGCCCCAAAACCAATCTCTCGGGAACGCTACTGTAGGCAATAACCGACCCCAGCTGGGGGAATGTTGATCTTCGCCTCTATAGGATGTAACGTAAGACTCTCTATATAGTATAGCCTACTAATCGGCGACAATTCTAGGTTGGAGCTCCGTGGAAATCTTCGTGTGCCCACGCGAGAAGAAGGTGTGTCGTACCATACGTAAATGCGCGAATCAATGTACGCTTTGAACCTGACCCAGATTTGACAGAATATGTATTCTCATGAGTGCGACGTGCGTGAATGGTTCTCCAAGTAGATATTGCTCCTAATAGCTTGCGACTATACTACACAATAATTCGAGTTAATGTTGGAGATCACTGTATCCTAGTCTCCCGCTTCCCTTCGTTAGAATAGGAAAGGATGTGGTCTCATTAATCCTATTCCCCTGAGGTATCCTTGGACGCTGGATTGTAGACCTATCAAATGTACCATCACATGACCATTCTTTTCAGCGTGTGTAGGTATTCAAGGCCACGTACTCCGTACCATTATCCTTCATAGCTTATGTTGTGGGGCAGCAAGGGTTGGAATAATGTCCTACGAACCCATTCAGTGATACAACTGACTTCCTTTCCGGGCGAGCTGCTTGTCATGTTGCCCGTACGGTTTCCGGGTTGAATGGTCCTTAGTAGACTGAAGCGTCCGTGCCCATGTTATTTGGATTCCGACGTGCGACAATCCAATAATGAGCGAGAGATCAATTGCTATTGCCCCGGAGGCCGTGGCCGCGGTTCCTGTGCAACATGGAATTCTCTTGTGGTATGGACGAGACCATCCATTAGCTAGACAGTGAAGGGTGTAATGAAACCTACGGCCAGAGAAAGACGGATTCGAGTTCGTCACGATGTTCGTTGGCACGATGGCTACAGATACGTATCGAAAAAGATAACGAGTCTCAGCAGCTCCGAGATAACCCCGGTGCGCCCGAAATTTCTCACAGGGGAGAGCTAGATACGTACTCGAATCTGGTATGTGGGCGGACGGGAATCCGGCGAACCGAATCACAGCTGGTTCACGTAGTTATTCTCAGTTCAGACAAGCGAAAAGCCAACGACTTGTCCTCAGGTAGGTACTTTACACTACACTCATGTACTTACAGTAGATCGCAGCCCTGTCCTTGTACTATTGCTTTTCGTGCAGACAGAAATGCTTCGATGTGGCTGATATTCCCGGCTGCAAGCCTGCGGCCAAGCCCGACAGTGTTAGTGGTCAACCGTCACAAGATATGGTAACTGACCTGGTCCTACTGACATCTCATCACCAATATTTTCCCCCGTAATTCTGATAGTTTTTCCACGTCTCGTCTCGAGGCAAGATATTTTCTGCACGAGCTGCAACAAGCCACCCTTCATAGAAATGTATAATAAGCTGATGCTGTCCTTCCCCGACAGTGAGCCTGATCAACTTGATGTGTTGGCACATTGCATGCAGTGCGTGAGAAGGAGTCGGATGAGATGAGCAGGTGATTGCGATCACCTTTTATGCCCTACTTATTACTAGAACGAGATATAGATAGATGTCAGACTAGGGCGACTTGGTAATTCGTTATTCAGCGTTATCAAGGCAGCTTCTTGGGTGAATGATAGCTTCGCCTCTTGTCTGATTACCGCCAGAACCGCGTTTCCCCCACGCGATGTAAGTAAGTTCTTGTTATGCGCCGCAATGAGCTGCAGCTCGCCCCTGCAGCTCCATTCCTGGTAAACCCTGCAAAGTCCGACGAACACGTCGGCAACAAGGCCCCCCGTGGGGGTGAAGCAAGTACTCAGAGAGCTAAAATCAACCACGAAAAGCTCAGTTGATTACAGCTGCATCTAACCCCAGCTCAAAATGGTCTGGGTCTTCGTAATATTGTGCGATAACTTCTCAGACTGTCGGGGCTCGCTTTCCACCATATCCATCCCTGAACTTACCAATCGGTGCTTATACGAGATACCTGTCCAGTTGGCTTGGTGAGCCCTCCCAGTGGTTCGGGAAATCAATACTCCTCCTATGTCTTGTAGTAAAGGAAACTAATAGGAGTTCTCCTAGATAATCGAACGAAGTAATACCTATTCTATGTTGAATTTTGCTTTGCTAAATATAGTATGTATAGTTATATGCTACTTCTAAAGTGCTGCCGAAGCCTCCTACTGAATCATGTAGAATAATAACAAGTATTGGCAATACGGACCAGTAGAAATCGGTACAGGCGCCCGCGGGGACGATTCCGCGTATTCATGTCGAGGGACGGGCCGAGGGAATAGTATCTACCAATGCCGTTATTTCTGAGCACATATCATAGGTTTGCTTAGAGCGTGCCCACCTCATTACCAACACCGCCGCCAACCTCCGATAGCGCTCCAGTGCATGTCCACCCCATGGAGAGATTACGGCGGAGATGGAGAAGTACCAACAGGCAGGGCGGGTCAGCGGAAATGGCGCAGTGAGCTTGCGAGAGCCTCGCGGTGATACCGGGTTGTCCTTCAGCGGAGGCTGAGGTCATCCTTGGGTTGCATCTCTTCTTCATGAGGTGTCTCCGGGTTAGCCCCCAAATCTTGAGATGATGCGCGTGATCACTCTCGGGGAATCCTTATATGAACACGATTGGTAGATCTAGCGCCACACCGGTAAAAGCCTTGCACAATTTGTGCCGGCAGGTTACTGATGGGTCCGCCGAGCTGACCACCTCGAATCTCGAATTCTACTTTTATTCCTAGCTGACTTACACTTGATTAGCTGGAGGACGACATACATTTTTAGGCCATTACACCCACTTAATGAATATAGATTACACGGTCGGTAGCTGAAGATTCGTACCTGATGCTACTTACACAGATTGTACGCATTGCTGTTTTAATGGCAGTGCTACTGTGGCTTGAGCCAGGTGATATAATGAATGTGGCAATAAACCTTGGATGGCTTAGTTGCCTGAGACACGATCACGGTATTGAAGTAAGGAGCAGCAAGTCTAACCGTGCTAACGCATAGCCATATCTGAGACAATGGCATCCTTAGATAAAACCCCAAAACATGCGTTGCACGGTGTTTCCCGTAATATGTCTCGACAAATGATATTGTTGATATTCTTCACGCTTCGAGTACCACTAGCATAGTCCATGCAAGTATGTTCGGGGTTTGAAATTCTCCTATTTAAAGTGAGTAACCTAAGAGACTTCCGTATTGATAGGATACTTAGGAATATACTTTAGACAAAAGAGTAAAGGGGGCTGACTAAATGCACACGATGCAGTAATGACAACTTAGAAACTACAGTACAGTCCAAGTATGATGGGTTCGTAAATATTTCTGTACACTATGCTGGTAAGCTGACATCGAGTCGCTAATCGAGGAACGGGGGATATTCATGTTTCGCCCCCTGAAAGTATGTACAGAAGACTGCGAATGCACCGTTGTTCAACATTAGTCATGTTTGCTAGTCCCAAGAGGACTAGGCGGTTAAGGACCGCGGCATACATACGATATTCCGTTTGGAACAGCCGAGGTCGCAACTTTTCATATGACCCGGCTCCAAAGAAACATGGGAAAGTTCAATGAGGGGAATGAGGATTAGGGGACTGAAGCCGGAAGATGACATTTCCTTACAACGCGCTTGGCCAAGTCACCTTTGCAGATCTGGTGAGAGCCGTAGGATCCGTGCATACCTATGACTTGCAGACGGACGGCACCAATGACGACAAGCACGTGTCCGGATCTTGTCAGCACACACCATTAGAAAAAACATGGGGCAAAGCACTACTCAAATTCCTCTCGTTGATGGCTAAGACAATATGAGTTTGGGATTGTGAGTATCAGGAGCCTAGGATTCTGGAATTAATTCCATGTAGGTCTTGGCTTGCCGGTGTGCTACTCTAACCTGACCACCATCGAGTTGGAGCAACGAAAGTAAGAACGTGAGAGAAACTCAACAGGAATTACTTGCTGTCATGTATTTATTATATTTTATTATATTTTATTTTTCTTCGAATTTAATCAGCCTGGATGTCTGAGAGCATCGGCCATCGGCGTTAGCACTTCCCGCATCATTGAACGATCCAGTCCGAGGGCCACGATTGCTGGTAAGCGTGGACTCTCATTCTCATTAATCTGACCAACAGCCAGCCCGATGCAGAACATCTTCCGTTCGTCTCGTCGGTTGCAACGCTCTTCTTGTTATTTGCTATTACGGAAATATAAGCCACTTCATACATAGCCTCAACAAAACGATGTCGCCGGCACCTTAAAACGTGCCTGCTTTTGAGATTCGGTAATAGACTGCCGCAGTACTGGTCCTGTACTGGTGTTAGAATGGTTTGGCTTGGCCTATACCCTGACTGATCGTCTGCAGCATATCGCTGCCTGTTCGATGTTTCATGGTTGGATTACTATGGCTCGTGATCCACGCTATGATGTAGGATGGTGTTTGTTGTTGATATCACTCCGCGATCTGGACTACGAGCTCCCAATCTCCGGATCAACTTAGTGTCTACGGACATACCGCCGGCACGTTCTTACGACAGCCCCCCGGCGATGACATCATACCCCAGCCCCTATTCAAACGTACATCCGACCAAATAATCGATAGAGTGGTAAAATATAGAAAGCGTCAATTCCACCGCACTGGTAATTGACGTAGATCTTTTCGCAGCGGGTAGCAGCGTTTGTGGATAGGATCACTGTCCCCCGTATATCCAGATCTCGATGTCTGGCTCTTAACCGAGAAGATATACCCCCAATCTTGAACGCCTAGATCCTCTGGCCAGACCTCTGACCAAAGCCCTAGCAACATCGGATCTAGGCTTTCCTAACTTGGTACATCTCACACAGATCAGGCTTGATCATTTGAGATGGGGTAATCCCACCATAGCCGAACTCCTATGACATCACAAGATACGAGATCGGACACGCTCTGCGAAGTTCGGTAATGAGCTAGTCAGTCAATCACTGTGTAACCATAGGTCAACCTTTGACGGACCTACGAAACTTTCCTAGTCACCGGGTCCTCGATCGAGATACGGCACATCAAAAGAAGTGGCCGACAAGATCCGACAGCCTATCGTCATTGTTTGTGAGAGTACGACTAGATGAAATGCTTCAGCTATTAAGGTACATCGCTAGGCAGTACCCTGGGACCTGCTGGGGCTCTCTTACAAACCCCGCATGAAGGTTAATTTAGCTAGCCTTTTCAAAATGTTGTGCGTCTTGACTCATTCCCAGGCCGCTGCATCGTGGTGGTTAGTCAACCATGTCTCATCTGCTGTGGCGGTTCGTGATCGCCTCTTGACGGTAAGACAGTTTACTGAACAAACCGTTAACGTATCTTGCACCCAAATGGGCCATCCACCCAAATGGGCCACGACCCACTGTATTTTCTATTCTCGCGCTAACGTGATTAGTATTAGTGTTAAATATTTAAAATACAGTGGGGGTGGCCCATTTGCATGGATGGCCCATTTGGGTGCAAGATACGTTAGTATGCCCTACCATTGTTTGCAACGGCGATGCATTCAAGTGCATCGGTCCGACTGGGGGCAATTGTACAATCAAAATTGATATCCGCCAACGTCTCACATTGCCGATAACCAACTATTGAGTTGTTTGTGCATGTCATGGTTTCTAACTAGGACTAGGTTACGGTACGCATGTTACCAACAGTCACATCTCGCTGTGCCGCCCTGTCACAAGCCCGACATGCATGGCGGATCGAGTTCCGAGGGGACGCGGGGACGGGAAGGATGGGAACGGCTGACCACACCTCCGCCCCCTCCATTTACTACGTACTCCTCCATTCTATGTAGCTCTGCCCCCAGCCAGGAGGAAGCGGTGAAAAGATACCTGCAGGTTTGTGTCGCATCATGAGAGCAAAAGAGACATTGTACCCTAAAACAGAAGCCCGTCACTTCGTTTCGTCTCGATTGGGGCGTGCCTCAGCGGCGAACAACCCCAATGAGTTCCCCATTAGCGTTGCAACACTATCCTCACATACGTAGTATGGCTGGAAACATCTATCCGATTACATCGCATCATGGCGTCTCCTCGTAGGGCTGGATTGAACAAATGCATCATCAGCTCTTGTTTCGGGTGCCTGAAAGAATGCGACATGTTAATACATAGAAAAGCGAGATAAATCCCGTCGCGTCATCTGATGTTCTATTGTAGCAAAGTACCGTGCAGTAATGCAGATAGCGTAAACAGTTATTCCCAAATGCACAAGGCCTCCCGTATCTGTCCGGATCCTTCTAATTACATGGGACCGCATCCGTCGTCACGTTCGTGCCTTTAGGTAACGAGTCGCAATGTACGCCGTAGGAGCAATGAGAGATATCTTACAGATTGGTGGATGTACGTCCCCTATCTTCCCACCTTCGGCCCGCAAGGGGGTGCGAAGCGGTAGCAGGGAAGCGCAGCAGGGATCCCACGAACGACAAAATATGGATTCAAGTCACATTGCCCTCCATGCCAGCACCTCTTGAGGTGGTGGGAACCCCTAAAACGTGGTTACTGAACCTTTTTTTAGGGGAGGGGGTCGGCGGTTCGGGAATTGGGGAGGGTACAACGAGGTAGGGGTTACATTGAATCTATCCTTGAGAATCCGTCATCATGGAACGCTGTTGTTAGCCTTGTCTCATATGGCAAACGACTGGGCCTACCTACCATCCCTGGGATTCTCTACAGTGCTGGGACGGCCAAATGCGGAGAGAAGAAGCGAGACATGTGACCAGTTTGAGAAACTGTCGTACGCCATAGGTAGTATTAATCCCACTCGGCCAAGTCCCGGTGTAATGTAGTTTCTTTAGCCTTCATACCTGTGAGAGTGCACTCAATCTCGAAGTTGTTAGGCTTAAAGCTAAGTAGTGGTATGATGCCGATGCAGGACTCTTGTCGTCGCGAGCACCCATGCTAGAACTTCATGATCATGGTGAGCCGTGCTTTCTTATGCGATGATGGTGACGTTGATTAAGGGGTTGAAGAAGCAATGAGAACCCACGGGGTATTCGCGTCAAGAGTGTGATTTGAGAGTATGCGATGCAATGGAACGTCGGCCATGAAGGTCGATAAGCTTCGGCGCTGAGCATAGGAATGGCAAACGAGGACGCTAAAGGAGGGTTGCTGATATTCTGGGGACTGCGTGCCAAGGGTTATTCGCAAGTCATACTGCGTATACCTGCATGGTCACAAACAGGACGCACGATGATTTGCCGCGCCGCAGGGCTGAAATTGAGCATCGTGCGATCGGACCCCCCTCTGACATGCAGAGTAAGGGATCGCATGCCAACGACTCCCGTGCACCTACCGACGGTCTCATTACCCTACCGGGACCGAATGACCTTCAGGTAGGGTAGTATTGTGAAGACCTGTCAGCCGAAAGAGCTGACAAAGAAGCTGCTCAGCATAACAAAAATAAATTACAATTCTATATTCGACGCGATCAACGCGAATGTTGCTGAAAATGTGTTTCAAATGGCCCTTGGTTATACATGGTCAGTCGATTCTTCCTTTGTTCGTCATAATCCAAAGGAATCGGGTGGTGTGTATGTCTGTCTCCATTTGATGACATGTCCACAGCCGCTAATATCATGCCGGTAAGAATAAATAAACAAATAAATAGAACATCAGACTGATTAATTCTATGGTGGATAAATCTCCCTCGTAAGAGCCACAAGTTACGATCACCTCACCTGCTGTGGGGTTGGGTGAAGTCTGGATTCTGGTGTGCCTATTGTCTGGGTATCAGCTAAGATTATGTCATTGAGCGGAGAGCAATTCGAGGGGCCGGCGTCTGTGATCATGGGAACCCCAGATTTTGGGCTGTAAGCTAGACTAGTTAGTTCTTGTCCTGGTCGAAATGTTATCTACCTAGTCCTTGCACAATGTCTGCTGAGGTGAGGCGCATAAAATACGATCATTGTGAGGGGAAGTCCTAGGCTTTATTCTTTGTCCGCGTGGTTTGAAGAGCCTGCTGTCGCAATTGTGGTTAGAGTCTTGTTTCCATACGGTCAGGCAACTAATCTAGCCCCTAGTTCCATCGCGCCGATAACTGTACACTAAAAGGTAATGCGCTGAGGGCTCCATTCTCATTACAGTAGTCGGAAGCTAGAACAGGGCTAGGGAAAAATCGCCGAAATTGAAGACGATAATTTGCTGGGGAATCCACGTGACGGATCACCGACAGATTAACGTTCGATAGTCTATTCTTATTCTGGGGTTGATGGCTAAACGTGAGACTAGAGCATAGCGCACAATATGTCGAAATTCGTGGTAACAAAGCGTAGCCCCTACGGATTACATACCTAAGATCCGGGCTAAACTTCAGGGTACGGGCTCCAGAGGTGTGGTAATACTTGGGGTTAAACACTTGTAAGTCTTACCTATGCTCTGCTGAATCCGGTCTGTCTTAATACTTATGACACTATCTGTTGAGAGAATAATTTAAGTCTACGAGCCTAATTATATTTCATGCCTTCGCGTACGAAAACTATCACGTGCTATGGTATCTTTCTAGTTTTACTTGCGAGTGCTACCTCACGTTAACTGAATACGACGATTCGAGCGTCTGAGTCCCATTGTCCTAATCTCGCTGGGTCAATGTGATATTTAATGGGGCGCGGGGAAATCACAATCCTTGAATTCAGCCGTCAGGTTGCCAAATGCCCCTGGCTGGAGGCGACGTGAGCATGGCATTAGCTCTTCGGAATTTGCAAGCCGTGACATGTTGACCGGTAGCGTGGGTTCTCCGGGCCGGCCATTCCTGAAGGCAGTTACTGTATATGAGGGCTCCGGCATCGTCAGCTGCCTGCGGCGGCTCCTCATGTCAATCACGAGCTTAGAGCCTCGTCGAGTCTCGGCACGGGCTGTCTCAGTGCACGATCCGTCGTACCATGAGTAAACCATGAAATTTGGAGCGAGTTACCTGCAAGCTACAGGGTGAGTTCGGGCGAGAAAGGTCTATTTGTAGATCTGTGGAGTTAATATGCGGGAAGGTGATATGTACAATAGTGCCTGTACTATCATTCACGGAAGTAGTCAGGTACTGAGTCATGAATGTGGTATTATCGGCTGAAAACGGCATCGTGATCCCGCTACCATAGTACAGGTGAGGCGACAAACGAATAGCAATAGCGCTGTTAGGAATCGAACCGACTCATTACATATACCTAGCTAGTACCTATTAGGACAAGGAATAACAATTTGTGAGTCGGAATATACGAGCTTCCTTGCTGGTGCATTGACTATGTATAGCATCGCGTTAACACAGTCAATCAATAGTCAGCTGAAGCATGCCTGTTTACGCAGTAAACAATTATACTTAGACGACCCTAGAGCATGTGAGAAGGGAAATTATTATGCGTACTGTACATTACACGTAACCCCATTGGTGGAATTGAGGTTTGTACGTCTATGGTTTCTATGGACGGGATGCTTGCTGAGTAAGTAAAATCGTAGGTTACCCGCGATCTTTTTTCTAGCTAAAATTCTAATTTGGCCGAGCTTACGCACTAACACAAGACCTTTAGGTACGTGACTCGAGTATTACAAGATCGTACCAGCCGTTTTACCGGTATTACTCAGTGTCTAGATATTAGCTAGCTGAAGTCTACCGGTGGGATTATTGTCGAATTGCAAGAAAGCAATTTTCCGGTGCTCTATCACCACTAAAAGCCAATTAGCGACACCGATTAGTACATCATGCGGACGGTTGCCTCTTTCGTGGCTTAGTCCCTGGACCGGGGATTCGGCTGGCTACAGGGCTGCAGATGGTGGCTTGAGTGCCTAGGCTAGCTATTTGGATAATGACTTGTCACAAAACGGCAAGCTGCCATCTACGATCCCTTACAACAAGTTACGTAGTACTAGTACCTACAATTTCGTTTTCACACCTTTAAACTGGCATATACAATGCTACAGGATTGGAAAACCCCCAGCGCGCCTAATTCACAAACACAATTATAGTCGTGTCGCAATATCTACGTATATATATAAAATCTGTCCTGTACTGTGCGGATATAGCATTTGTATGCGGTAACGGTGATATCTGTTGATGATGTACATATACATCTCAAAGTCTGGAGTTGGCTCTTAAACTGAAACACGATCTACAATATTTAGCAAAACCCGGGTTGCTATTCTCTGTCGTATGTGTTTAAGGCGCTGCGGAAAAGTATTGAGGTAACATTTCCTGTATTTACTTTGTCCTATATAATTGAACGTTTTATGCATCCCCCCCCCCGTTGGTTGTATCTAGCCAATGTCGCCGAGACAAGGCGGAACCCCAGAAAAGCATTCCAGTACCTATTGAATTGTAGTGGAAAGTACGAAAAGCTTTGCATGCGTCATTCTGTGTTGTTCCACGCCGACGGAACCGTTTGGGGCGTATAACCACCAGCCAACTACATTACAGCGATCTCAGTATCCAGATCCTCGGGGCCATCTTTCAGCTCGAGATCGGATTATCTGGCAGAAGGCTGAGACATACTTAAAGCGAGGTGCGTAGGTGATTGTGACAACTCAGAACAATTGGCTACCAGTTTATTGAATCACTGCTGAGCTGACGAAGTGTTGAATCGCTTAGCAGACTCGACGATGGCGGTCTAGAAGTTCGAATCAGATTTTGCCACAGCTAAACTCTTCCCTTCCTTCTTACAAAGTCGGCAACGATTCGATTAACATGACGATTCAACTCCTGTACTATATTGTTTTAGGAAGTCGTATTAATAACTTTCCCCATGTGCCAAGCCGTTGATGTCCGGATGTGGAGTTTGGAGGAACCGGAAGAGTTTCCCTGAGCACAGAATGGAATTAGTGAGTGTCTTTCAGAACCAGCCTTGATCAGACAACGGTATCAATGCTAGGGCTAGCTCCGAGCGCAGGACCGAGCGTAGTGTATTATACACAAGGGAGCCCTGACGATAGCGCTCTCACATGAGCTATCAAAGCTGCATCTTTGAATTGCAGAATATTGCGGGTATCGTGGATCGTTTGCTGCAGTGTAATTCCCAGGCGCGTGGTGACGAAATTGGGACGTCTTGGCGAGAACTTGCGGAGTGTTGGAGATGCGGAGCTGTTTTTAAGCTTGATCACATGCCGAGCAAAGTGGTAAAAGCGTCTCGCAAGAGGGTTTCGCACTCCACGAAGGTATTTAGCCCGGTGAAATCATCGTACACGTGTAGTTCATTGCCTTCGAGGTTTACGAGACGGGCTATGAATGAAGGTCTGTTATGATGAGCAATTGCTGGAATTGGACAGAGCAAACACCGGTTCTTGGCCCGGTATTTGTAAAGGATATTATAGCTATTATGCTGACAAGCTGACTGGACGTGGGTGGTAGGTAGATTCCGAAGAGGACAAGGTAGATATGCAACGAGAAGGAGCGGGATATTGTGCCATCCCACTTACAGTATTAGATACTTCCAAATCCTACCTGGAATGCGCGAGCATGCCCCATAATTTAGACGGGAAGCGCCCCGTGACCCGGCTTGGCCCCATAAACCCCCTGTACAACACACCGGTCCCGGGGAACGTGGCCGGTCAGTTGTCAGAAATGATCGCCCATCTACCTTACAACAAGGTAAGCGACATAATACGACGTACGAGAAGGCTCCTATCGTCGATTATCGTCTATCGATTATGATAGTTCAATCTGACAATTGATAGCGGAGAAAACCAGGTACACGGGTTGCTGACGCGATTGTATGTTGCGTTGTACAGCAGTGCACGACGTTATCCGGCCTTCAGAAGCGGAAAAGCTGTCGCTGGCAAGATTTATGCAATGAGTCCTGAAAGGCGACATTTGAGAACAAGACTGAAGGTTTCGCATTGCAGTGGTGTCTGTCTCTTTTTGGCGATATTCTAGAAATTGGATTGTTCCAAAAAGGAAATGGGGACGTAGCCTTGATACAAAAGGGTCCTTACCACCCGGGGACTGTCACGGATTAGGAAAATGGGGTTGACACAGGTGCATGCTCTGTTTGGGGCTTTGGGTGCTTACTCTACCTATCCGAGGCTGTGTAGTCTCATGGTATTGGAAATCGCCTTCATACTGATATACCCAATGTGATCTTCAACAACAATGGCTCGGGAACACCCTAAAGCTAGGCCAGCCACGGTTGTAGTTGTGCACTAGATAGATAAACGATACACATAATCTGTGGTTAAGTGGGAAGGGAGCTCCCGCACCCTGCTTGCGTAGCCGACAGTGCACTTCTCCGTCAGCTCGAATCCTACAGTTGAGGGCACGGGGAACGTGGGGGGCGTGCCCAACATCATCCCACGCCGGGGTACAGACCTACATAATGCTTCTGTAATTGAAACGAACCTCACCGAGAGGAATCCTCCTGCAGAGAACCCTGGTCGCACGTGTGATGGTTTCGCGTTTCTGAATCGCTGGTTCGCCTCCTGGTCTCGAACTTTGGAGGTAGGTAGTGTGGAAAAGCCAGCTTCCGCTCACATCGTGTCACAGTCGCTGCGGAATGAGACAAGGTACGCACTTTGTTGCTATCCTGGATCTCTGGCCGTGTATGCCAAGCATCGCTTATTTTATACTATGTACAGGAGCAGGTAGTTAGTTGTAAGTGCTGTTTCGATCGAGGAAACACCAGTGAGCAGGTGCAGTGGAGGGTTCAACATTGATCGAATGGAAAGTCAAAGTAAATATCTTCCGATGGGGAAGCACACTGTTACGCGTAGCTCCCGGCGCGGAGACACGACACTGTTCATGATTATGTCCCTCTTTACATTAATCTCCAAGTCGTATATCTAGCTGTGGTGTGACGAATGTTTATACGTCTGCATGCCGGAGGTTCGAAAAAGATGCCCGTCACTGTTTCGTGTATCACATGGCCCTCGTTGATTCAAAGACAATAAGGAGGTTATACCGTAAATCATACATTCGATGATGAACAACTTGAGACCGAAAATTATCGGCGATACAAGCGATAGGTAGCTGATAGTCCGATGGCACTCCTGCCCTATTGACGTGGTCATATCACGGACCTTATGATTCTTATGGCGGCCATGAAGTACTTTTCTTCTAGCTAAGGACGCGCTCAACGCGTTTCCTAAAAGGGTTTCAAGACACCCATGTACCAACCAACACACCAACAATCCTCCTAGGCACGAACGTTTATCAGAATATTTACCAGAATAATGCCATTACCTGACACGATTTTGCTATATGGTATTGAAACTCTTACACCTGGGCATAGCATTATCTCGTTACCTAGAATTGCATCTCAAAAATGGTTGTTAACCTACGTGTACGCATGAATGAAATTCCCAATCGCAATCAATCTATATAAATGCCTACCTAGGTAGTGAAGTCGCAGGAGCATAAACTGCCCGGCCGATAACTAATGGCCAGTTAATTGCCGATTGAATCACTGGTAGCGCACTCCCGTCGGGTGAACGCTGCGGACTTGTTGCAAAGGCGTGATATGATACTTGGACAGATAGTCATAGGCTCTTGACTAATTGGCAATTGTCCGAGAAGTCGAGAGGTCGGCTGGCGCGACTTACTGTTCACGCGTATCCCGTGATAGAAGGGGGATAACAGTGCTCCGGGATGGTATTGGTGCCCGAGTCGTGGTTGGCGACATGTGACTGATGAGCAGTGGCGCTTGCAGAATGGAATTGAGATTGGGGGGCAAAAAGCATTTGTATACTGTAGACGAACTTGGGTCTGACTTGGGGGAGGTCGAAAGCCGCGACTGGGCTATGGTGTGGGGAAAAGGGACTTGAAAGAACAAGCAACTGCTGGCTGGTTTGCGCCGAGGCTGAGCGTTCACCTGACCATATCCGACACAGGGGGAATATGACGGGAGGCAAGAGAACCAAATGACCTATCTAGGTAGGTACCTCGGTAGGTGGGTTAGTCCACTAGATGGATACATTCCAAGTTGGAAGTCTCAAAACCAAATCAACCCAGAGCTTCAACAGCACCCTAACTAATACGTTATATCAATGAAGTAGATGATGCGCAAGACCTCACAGGCATCTACATATAGCAGTAGGTAACGTATGTAACAATAGCCACCTACTACAGGAGGGCCCTAATTGCCGACCAATTTATCCGCGTCATTGTAGGGATGTAGACTGCTCACGAGAACGCAAGATTGCCAACGCATAGGGAGATCATCCGCAGCCTGACCTTGTTTGACCTTGTTGACCTGGTTCGCCGCGGTACAATCGTAGATCGGCCCGGGACACAACGTGAGTTGTTGCCTGACTAATTCGTATGTATGGCTTGATGGATTGATGAAAGGACATCTAGATGGATCGACCGTCGGTGACTAGGGATGACCAGATTGCCGGTACAAAGCCCAAGTGACTGGCCCGGCTTGAATAGGACGATGGCGACAACAATGAAAGATTGTCACGGGGCCACCACTGCTTTTATCTAGTATAGACCTAGACCTTCTATTCCTAACATCGTTCCTTTCCCCCCCATTTACAGTCTCGGTGAATCCGTCCGGACAAGAGCTAACTACCCAATAGCTCGTAGAAGTAGACGTTTAAATAATTAGCCGGATGCGGAGAAAAGGCTCGCGAGTTGGACGTTGAGGCATTAGTGCATTTCGCTCAATCGTTTGCTTGCTGATGGCGTCTATTTGGTGCGCCTGTTGAACCTACAAGATACACCAGTCGGGCTCCCAACAGTATCCAGCAAGTGACACTAGGTACCTAGGTATAGAGTTAAGGTATAATAATCACTCCTATCACCGATGCTGTATTTCGGTGATGTGTGTGCTATAGCTTTATGAACTACCTACTGTAGCTATAAGTATAGCGCATGTAAGCGTTAGAAACCAGCCTGGAGGTGTACTGGTATTAAGTTATGGTATTTATGTAGCGACACGGTTGCCCTGCTGTTCGGGTCTTAAGATTGCTTGCGTTTGCAGCGGACACTTTCGCCAGAAACTAGTGTACATAACAAACCACAGGTCTCTGAGTCCAGAGGAAGAAGAAAAGCCGGAACGCTGGTCCTTCTGGCCGGGCAGTGGGGCATCGTCGTGGATGTGTCAAATGCCTCATTAGGATATTAGTACTAGGTCGAGCCTGGTACCTCGCGCTAAATGATGATCTAGACCGAGTGTGGTACTACCTTTGTGCGCTAGCAGTTGTGGGATTAGAGGACAGACCGCTGTATACATCAATTGTGCTTGTACTGATCTATTATGACCAGTGGGGCAGAAAACAGTCCTTATTACCTTAGGTAGGTAGGTACTATGTAGAGGTAGCTGCGCGTATACGTAGTGTCGGTACGTACAATCGGTACTTGTGTCACTGGGGGTGTTTCAGGGATTTCCTGCCCTGTGAATCCCAGTACCGCCACAGATCCCCACCCCATAAGTTTGTGTATCCGCCCATGGAAATAGGCCCGTCAAGGCCCATATTTTCTATTCAGGTACTTCCGGGAGGTACATGGAAAGGACGTACCTTTGTACCAATGTACCCACGTACCAGTCTGGAGGTACGTACCCTGAGATTGGAGAGGACCTGGCCCTGCCAGACCGCGCCTTTGTAAGCTCCACTCTGAGTGTTAGTACCAGGGCCTGACCTCCCACCCTGCCTTCCCTGAGGTCTACATTAATATGTACAACTACCCACATTCTCCCTCCGTTCCATAACTACTTACACCACCTACCACACATCCAACGAACTTCTTATGTTCAACATAACTCCTAGGTGCTAAGACGTACGGCTGTCGCAATATTGACCCTCGTTAGTCTTATTCACTGTCTCCGACCTCAGTCTTCACGCCGAGTGTACATACAATCCCTAAGGCCTTCCCAGCATTGGCATCGATTATCACCAGCACATCCCAGGACAGCTTCTATATGCCGATTTCCTCGACGATTTAGTGGAATTGAACCGCCTCGGTCGATCAGCTTGCGGCGACGAGTATCAATACCGATACTTTCTGAAAGAAAAACACTATATCTCTGTTCGCATCTTGCAGACTCGCGCCATCACACTTATACGGAGACCTACACATTGCACCACCACTCACCATCCTTACTACGCCCCTCCATGAGCGCCAATCTTGGTCAGAATGCCAAGTAAAGCGGAAGGACTGGTTCTCACTGTGGACCCGAACGTCATCCACAAGGTCGATACCAACAATCCTCATAACCTCTTCAGCATGTGGACAGGTACGTCCAGACCTGTTATATACTTCTACGACCGCATGACCATGCGACGACTAACTCAATACTCAGTTTTCTCAAGATGCGCCGAATCGGTGGAACAAGGGCGGAGGTTGGAGAATCTTAGTTGGCGGTTATGGACAAGGGAGGCCCTATGTTGCGAGACGACGACTCAGACAAAGACCGAGAAGACTGCTTCTGCCACCGGCACAATCCCCCCGCAAGACATTCCTGACAAGCACCGCATACCTGACGTGCCACAATTGTCCGGTAGTGTCGACTCCGTCGCCGACGAAGAAGCTATCGAGTTAACAACTGAATCCGATCCTGTTGAGATCTTTCGACCGCATATACAACGACAAGATTCATGTGCTAGCAGTCGAAGCAGAGGGCGAGAAAGACATATCACGTCCGATCACTTGGAGAAAATGGTCGTCACGATCATCAAGGAGAAAGTGCCAAATCTTTCACCTTTACCGCACATCGTGTCCTCGTCAGTAGAGACAGATAGCGACCATTTGCAGTCCTGCTCATCCGAGGCAGAAGAGACACCCACAACCCCTGCAACCGAGTCTGCTGAAGCTGTATCGTCTGCGTTGACGTCACAGAATTCGACCAACTCGGAATCCAGCGAGCTCCACGCCACGACCGTGGTTAGAGGTTTCTCGCCTTCGCAATTTTCGTCCGCGAGAGGTTCTCACGAACCCAAATTCCTACAGTCTGACCTTATCCCAGAGCCTCACTCATCGCCTGCGCCCAAGCCAGTGCTGTCAAAGAAGCCTGCAAAATTTGCGTTGGGTGGCTCTTCTGGTGATGAATCTTCACCAAGTCTTGAGCTTCATCAACCGGTCCTCCCCCTTAAGAAAAGCAAGATGTTTCAGATCGGTGGCTCCTCAGGGTCTACTGAAGAACAGAGTCCATCACTCAAGAGTGCCTTGCATTCAGGGAAACCGAACTCACTTCTAGGCGCCCATAAGAAGCAGACTTCTTTCAGCAACCAAATCACAACGCGGACAATATCAACCCCTAGCGACCAGTCTGGTAGCTATGTAGACGAGAGCGCCATTGACGACGACGACGAAGATTCCGAATGGGAAGACTCGATTGAAGAAAGCGGCAAATCTAGCATGGATGATACAGTGACCTTCAAGCGAGTGCCTTCGAAGCCTAACTTGACCTCGCAAAGATCTCTTATCAGCCTCATGTTCGCCGGACAACAAGAGGAGCGCGCCAGAGGTCTTAGCAACTACGCCTCACATTCGACTCCAGCAATTGCGCAGCGTGCCGGCCAGCTTCGAAACGTTCCGAACGGCGCTGCATCTCCAAATGATTCGGACGATAATATGTTGGAAATGAGGAGAGGTCTGCGCCGTACCCCCCTAAAACCTATCACTGAGGTTCCAAGGTCCGGCGCCCAACCCATCATGACGAAACCCACTACCCATTACCACCAGCAAACTGCCTTATCACCTCGAACTACTAGGCGAAATATGCTAGCTACAGAGTTGACGGAATCGCTTAGACGGCAACTACTCTGGGAGAGGCAACAAAAAGTGTCCACTCAAAATGCCGTGTTGAAGCGACGTCACACATCACACGACGTAGCAAATCTGAAACAATACCCTGAGAGATCATACATGAACAAGTCCAAGGATGAGTTCAACGCTAACAGCTGGAACCAATTCTTGCGAGAAGAAAATGGTGGTTACCACGCCCAAGGATGGTAAATCCAGATCGTTTCATAGATCGAGAACGGAAAATATTCGACTCGAGGCAGGCTCACCTGCCATGTATACTTCATTTCATTTCCCTCATTTGCATGGCGAAAGGTTTTTGCGTTTTATTATACCAATGCATGCATCTGGTTGGCGTTTCTACCGTTGCTTTCATAATGAGTCATCCTAATGACACGAACACTCTATTGCGTCTTCGGACAACACGGTCGATAACACTAGTGCGCATTGCTGTAGCTTCGGTTGTAGCAGCCTTTAGTCGTTCACGAGGCCGTGTTGACGACCGACGCATATACATCTGATTCTGCAACCCTTTTACACCGATTGGCGTTGCAGCTCCAATGATACCACGACCTGCATTTTGATTTCTACCCTATACCCAGTGGGTCATGATTTGGTTCCCTTCACTACCGGCGAGTAGCATGAAGGATGAAGCTGGAGGCAAAAAGACCTTATAATGTATTCTAGTAAAGAAGCAAAGAGGGCGACCCTACTACCATAAAGCGTTGTGCCCCCCGGCCAAAAAGCAGAAGGATAACGCATTCATCCAGCCCTCGAGTGGAAAAAGCGAAGACAGAAAAGTAATGCGCTATGGCTACAAAATTACAATTTTACGGAAGAAAAAAACAATAAAATTTCTTGACCCACCAATTCCCAATTGCTGCAATCATTCAAGCCCTCGTTTTGATGGTGTCAATTCAAACTGATTGAGATTCAAACCTACTTTGTAATGTGTGCTGAGAATGAATGTAACCTCTGCAGGCAAGATTGCTCTATTCAATTGTGCTGAGGCTTATGGCTACCTAATCTGGCAGAAGGGTTGGAGATAAGGCAAAATGCCAGCTCCGC
Organism: Xylaria longipes; assembly: GCA_025201785.1. NCBI lineage: Eukaryota > Fungi > Ascomycota > Sordariomycetes > Xylariales > Xylariaceae > Xylaria > Xylaria longipes. The sequence continues at coordinate 191,051 of MU619731.1, forward strand.
CTGATTTTGTTGTCAGGTGGTATGAACTCGCTCCATCTCGTGTGCTGCCGGTGAGATCTGGGTTAGACAAGCATGCAATAATATGCAAGGCATTGACGTTGAAATAAGTGGGCTCACACACAAGCAACGACATACAGAAGAAAAATGAATCCACTGTTCGGGGTCTCGCTAGTACCTCGTCTCAGAATGCGGCCACGGTGAATAGTAAATCTTTGGTTCTGCTGAGTTGGCAATCATTACTTGCGCTCACATGCCGCCTGGCTCACCGGGCCCCCTGATAAACAAACCAAAGATATTCAACTTTGAATGCCTAAAGTACTACAGATTCCGTTACTTATCGACTTATCGAGTACCTAGGTACTTAAATCTTTTTCCGAAGCTCAAAGGACGATGACCCAATTTTGCAGACGATCAAGTAACACTATAGGGCTGGCCAGTGGAGGCTTATCGCACGTTAAGCACTAGTCGGCCGAACCACACTTACTCTGAGCAGGGTTGAAACAGAGAAGCTGGCGTTGCACTGACTGAAAGCCACCGACGTCTCATGTATGTAACTGTATGTGATGTGTGGACTTGGTCAAGTGAGTGATAAAGGGGCAAAAGGGAAAAGCTTGAAAACGCACGATGAGTTGTCTACCCTCCTCTACAGAAAACTAACGAGCCCGTCATCTCCTCACTTGCCCCTCATCTAAGTCGAGAGATCAGACGGCAGCAGTCCGAACGCGACCGTGCGTGCGGGACAAGCGTTGTTTTGGTAACGATTACTTACCTACCCTCCATCATCGCTTCACCGCCTTTCTGTTACCTACACCTGCCATTTCTCACTTGACTCGTCTTGAGGCAATGTGATAGACCAGCCCGGATTCGGACTTGCCGCCTCAACTACGGCTGATGTCATCATCACCCTTCCGTCCGGCTGGAGAGGGTTGTCGGGAGGCGCCAGATGCTCGGGGACGTTAGATTTAGGAAGTACCAGTGGAACACAGTTTTTTTTGGTTCTTTCTCACCTTAGGAGCATGCCGACTCGTTACCAACACACGATGTACGCGCATCAGCATTATGATCACGCCCTAGGTACAATCTATAGCGGGGCTCTGGGCCATGCACGAGGCACCGAGGGGAACAGGTGGGCTAGATAATGGAATGGAGGTAGGTTCGTGTCACTGAGTAAAGCCACTCGTCGGCACTTACATAAATTACGTACGCACAAATTGCCCTACGTTAGGAAGCCCTGCCCTAAGCACATTAAGAAGCCTTACCTGAGGAACTAGTATTATTAGTCGAATTCTTTGAAAAGCACGATACCTCGGCGCTGCTCAAAGCAACCATGATCCCGAACGCCCCGCCTTTTGCGGTGTTGATATGTCGGTTGCTGACAGGATTGCGGTGCTGGCTTGAAATATCCCGAGGTACGTTACTCCTACTCGGCAGCGCGCAGGTACGCCGATAGATATTTTCGTGGTAGTCATTGCGCGGCTAGCATTTTGTCCCGTAAAGGATAAGGTTGTCAATACATCGAGAAATTGGGTTCTATTGTGCGTGGGCCTTAGTGTTGACAAGCGGCTGGAGACGGCAATAATGCAAATATGATTGGTTGTAAATGAAATAAACAACTAAGGTTTGGTACCTACATATGGACGTAGGCAAGGTACAATCCTAAGTACATACTTACTCGCAAGGTACAGAGAGTACCTCTACTGCGTAAAAAGTAGAAGTACTATTCTGAAAAGAGAGAGGTTTAGCACGAAATCAAAAACATCCTTGCCTTAAAACTTTGCTCCCGTTCTAAAAGTACCTATTCCGAGTTTCAAAAAGCGGTTTTCGCCTCCTAGTTCCTACGAAAGTCGGTCCTATTCTGATTCAAGGGTCCTGAACACACCGAACCTAACAATTACCATGTTCAAATATTTACATACATTGCCATTCATACTTGCCCAAAGCCGCGGGTTTCCGCCTTGAAGCCCTAGCAAATTTCGTTGTCATTTAGTCGTGGACAGGATCCTACACTAAGAGTGTATAGTATATCGGTGTTATTTGTCGGCTAGTTAACGCCGCGTCCATATAATATTAAGGGATGTACAAAATATGCCCAACCCTAGCTGCAGGGATACGCATGCTTTGCTTCTTATCCCTGTAACCCACATGGTTCTAGCGGCCTTCGAGAAGGAAATGGGTTTCCTCTTCTAGCAATGCGGTAATGGAACTAATTGTGGCGAGTGTGGCACTAAACGCTTAAGCCACTAGGTACCTAATTACCGATTCTAGAACAACAACGTTGTACCCTTTACTAGATAGGTATAGCTCCTCGTAACGTAACTCGGGACAAACCGGCATCGAATCGCATTCGGTAATTGTCAACACCAAGACTCAACGGAGATTTTCTCAAGTGGAAAGAGAATGTATATTTTAACTATAATTAGAACTCAAAACCGCTGTCCATTCACGTGCAATCGGTACATAAATAAAAAGACGATGCCTATCTCACGATCCACCGTAGTGGGTTGTAGCTTGCGAGGGGGGGACGACGATGTAACTCCACTAGGAACGACCGCGCAAAGCCGTTCGGGCCTTCTCGGCTTTGGACCCAGTGTTGAGGCTCATGATAAGCGCCTGTTGTGTTTCCTCGCCATGGTGGATATTTATTAGGTACTACAGGATTGCCAGGGTCCTCTTGTTCAAAAGTGCGGCTCCCTTCGAGGACTACTGTATCGATGGCTTGACCGTAACATGGTCAGGAACATGGTTACTCGCCTAGTGGTTTGACAAGATCCAAATGCACGGATCGGCATTGGCGCATTTAGAAAACCGTTTCATGAAGAGTTCTTCGCGTCATTAGGCAAGGTAAATACGAGGATAATGACAAAAGCTATCACATGTTGCCAGTCTCTACATACTAACCATCTAGAACATTGATCATGGTTCCTGTGCCCAATTGACTCATCACCAGCCATCTAGATTGCTACTAAGTAGGTAGATATCCCACTGTACTTGTGCCTAGCCTTTCTTCAAACGAACCATTTAGTTTCCTCTTTCGGCGGGGATTTCACCGGCAGCGTGGAGTCTATTCGCCCCATACTAAAAACTTACCAAGCATAGATGTACCTACACTAGCTATAATCCTAGTACTGATCCCGTAGTAGAAATTTTCCTTAGACCCATGATCTCGGCAGCGGGACGTGGAGAATGGCGCAACTTCGGCGGCCTCTCTCTCCATAACAAAATACTGGTGAGATTTTCACAGGCACCAGCGCCGAGCTTCGTTGTGATCGCCTCTTCATGCGGAGGAGTTTGACGGTGTTATTGGTCAACGAGTCGCCGAGGCTGGTGATGCGGGGAGTCTTAGGCCCTGTAGAGTGCTGACGGTATCTGCTACACATACAGCACTAAGTACCCCTCACAGAGTTACCTCACCTCGCAAAGTACGCCTCCTTAGACCGCGGATGGAAGCCGGTCTGACTGGCGTTGTAACCCGTATGACAGTAAAAATCCCCTCGTTTCTACCCCACTGTCTCCAATCCTTTCTCTGTGTATCAGCTGCGAGCCAAGCAATTGACCGACCACATGAAGAACCCACGAGACTTGTCCAGAAACGACCGGCAGGAGGCGATATCAGATCATAGGCAAACATTTAGTTCAGCTACGCTAGCTAATAGCTGCGTCGAAGTCAACATTGCATCTAGGATTGTTTCCTGGTAACAAGATTATGCACTATAGGACTGCTAGATCATAAGGGGAAAATATTAAGGATAAAATAAAAATTAGCGGGCAAAAAACTGTTATCCGAAGGAATTACTGCAAATTCGCTACTAATGGCTGTGGGGGTGCTTTATGTAAGTACCTACTATCACATAGAAATTCACAAGCACGCACTACTAGTAGTTGCACCTACCTACCTAAGTACCTACCATCATACACCAAAATAGGGATCTTCTACCCCTAGGTATACTATGCGCTGCGGGAGGTGTTAATCCGGTCCCTTGAGCTGAAGCTTCTGAAAACAACTATGCGAGAACAAAGCCTAGGTGGCGAACTATTACGCGTTCAACACCGTGATGTTTCGGACTGATCTTTTATCGCGACCGATATACGAGTAAATCATGTGACTATCTATCTAATTATGTAACGTAAACACTACGCTTAGTAGCGGGAACGCCTGTGAGGAACAAATCGCCACCTAGGAATCCAATCTCCGCCCCCGCATACCCCGTCTTACATGAGCTGGGGAAAGCTAGAACATCACCCCGAAATCCCCGGGGGGGATCTGCAGAGGCTCCAAGGCCCTGGGACAGTGATGAACAGCGAGAGAACCCTGACCGCGGTTGAGCCTCCTTCGCGCACAAGGTTTTCGCTTACATCCTTTCCGGCAGTACTTGGCACACTAGGGAATCGTCTACGTCCTACATGCAACCTCGCGTGCTTGCGCTACCTCGAATGGTCGAGCTATCATTAATATGACTATAGTAATCACATGATGTCGGTGCATTCCTGACGTTGCCTTTAATTTTGTGTTGTCGGATTGTATCATTCCCGGAAGGGGAGGGCTGTCTATGATGTGTACGCCCGTTTCGTGTGCTACCCCAACTCTAGTTTCGGTCCAATAAGTGAGTCTTCAATTATGACCCTCCCTCGGAAATATATGGACCGAACGTCAATAGAGGCAAGCCAAGCCACTTGCGCTGGTCCTGACGATAGACTAATGATATAATTAGTCATTCCAACTTCTACATGCTTGTTGTGTTTGTAATATGGTCTAAATACTTCGCACGTATGTATACACTTCGGGCATGGAGAGATGATACTTATGTCAAGAATTAAACAGGTATAGAATGCTAGATGCGGCTTGCAGCCTGAATGTCTAGGCCTAGACAGGGAGTTATAGGACATATAGTATACAACGTGAACGAAACGCCCGTTCGTAGGCATCATTACAGATATAACAACACAACACACGGACCTTGAAGGATGTCATCAACTATTCTCGATCCGCTCAGCTTCCTCCTCAGCTTCCCGATCAATCTCAGAGACTTCATCTTTCGTGAAGACCTCGGTAAACTTGACCCAAGGTCCGTGAACCAGCCCAGTCCCAGCGCCAATAAGAATCCCCAACCCCGTGGTTGGTATGGCTGCGAGCCCGCTGACGACTGCAACGTTTGGGGTCAGTTATTGTCGTTTCAAGTGTTCTGTAAGTGTTGCAGAAGCTCTAGGACATAACCGCACGAATAATTACTTACGGGATCCTACCGTCATACCGATCCCGGTAGCTATGCCGGCGCCGATCCCCGCGCCCGCGGCACCCCCTTGCATCCATCCCGACTCGAGGCGCCGCGCCGTCTTGAGCAGCTTCGTAGCCTTCTTGTCAATCTCACGGGCCTTGAACTTCAGATCTTCAGCGAGCTCTGGATCGTTCTCGGCCACTTCTTCCGCTCGCTTGTGAAGGTTCATAGACTCCTCCTGGAGGCTCTTTGATTCCTCTATCTTCCGGGTGATCTCATGCAGCAGCTTCTCCTTCGTCGAGGGCCGCTTATTGGCCTCACCATCGCCTCCTCCTCCGCGGGCATCTTCGCCGGACGTAGATTCTTCTTTAGGCATGCTGTAACCGTTTCGCTACTATATTTGTGTCTTGGTCTGCAGGCCAGTCCAGGTCATCAATTGACTAGTCTACCCTGAGAGGGCTCCGCGCAAAGGAACATTGAATGTTTATTGAACGACTAAGATGACGTATTTTGAATGGTGGAGAATCCTTCATGTCCCCAACATTTCAGGTGATACATACTGGACGGAGCCATCGTCATCATGGTGGTGTGGCTTGTGGATGTGGCCGGGTCTCCTCTCATCCTACCTACAATCGTTGGGAAATCAAGCCAGACTGGCAGGCGAGGTGGGGGTCATGTTCACCAAGAAATCGAGTCGAATGACGTCGTTGAGATCTCAGTTGCACGCAAAGATGCAATCTCGCCGATAGGCTACAGCAGCACAGGTAGCAGCCACCTAGAGCGGGTAGAAGACTTATCCCCGCATTCTGGGGCACTAACACGCTATTGCCTGCTCTACAGTGCATACATGTAGGCATTCTTCTACTTGAAGGAGCAAAATGATCAGTTACTTACTTACATTACCTACCTACTTACTTAAGGTATGCAGTAGGTCAAATCCCGAGTTGCTAGGCTTCTTATTAGGCCAAGTAACCCTAGTCATACCACCAACATTATACTAGTCAAGGTCCAACTGGAACTGACGCATGTATGTATGTACACATGCTTGACAAGATTAGATGCAAATACAACCTCACCACGCCATACTTAGATCCATGGAATGGCTGTTACTGCCATATACATCTCTATTGGGTAACCTTGCTCTAACACAGCAGCATGGTCGCACATAGGATCCCTGTCAAGCAACCTTGACATAACTAGCAGAGGAACGCAGATGGGGCACACCTTGGACATGCACGACGGGTTTCGGGACAAGAGTGCAGAGCTCGGTTTCTCGGTAGAATAGGTTTTAAAGCTGAAGATGAGTCTCGCGACAAGGCTGCCGGCTCGTTGCCAATCTTGTCCCGAAAACCCAGTACCCCGGATCTGCAATGCAGACTGCCCCTTTTGCTGATGGTACGGTAACATCGTCGTTTTTGGCTTTATTAGGAGTCTCCTCGTAGGAACAACTATCGGCTAGAATTATCGGTATTGCTGAGGAGCCTTGTAACCTACCTCATGCGATTCGGCACCATCTTGCCGTATTGACGGTATTCGGCAAAAGGGCTCATTTGCGATTGTGGGGATTACAATTTATAATTCATGGTTATATGGTCATCATAAGCATTAACTACACACTATTGTTCAGACTTGATCTCACCTCGAAGGAACCTCGTCGGGCTTCATTATGCCGTCTTAGTTTAGTTCCTCAAAGGGTAGCGCCAACTAACTAGAAAATACTTAATAATGCGGGACTTTTTAAATACAGTATCCTAAAACAGGTTGCCCCTTGCAGCTATCGTCAAAAGTATCCATCTGTGTACGACCAAGTCCGGTCTCATTAATTTCTGTCCCACTCTAATTTCGCTGTTGGGCAGCAACGACATGTTATTGCTCGCCGCAGTTTCATATTCCTGATATCTATCATAGTCATTACGAGAAAGCATCATTAGGTCCTTGAAGTGTACCACGAAGCGCCTGCCATGCTTTCTAGGTAATCGAAATACGCACACCTAAATCAAGTTTATTTACCCTCGCGTGGGTATATGCCAAGGCTGTCAACGCCATGCAGTTCGTGAACCACTGCAGCAGTCAAAGCGGCATGCAATCCTTATACAGCATAACCTATGCATGAAACTGCCAAGGGCAGTCAATTAGTGGAGTTCGGGGTGCCTCCGGGTTACGCTTCCGGTGGGAGGATGACTTGCGGCATTTTACCAATCTAGCATGAACCGCTGTGTTCCCTGATTACTACGTTGCTTGATATCAAGCCGGCAACTCATTTCATCACTATGTACTCTGCACTACAGTACAAGTTTAGACGCTAGAACTAGACACTGCTTAGTACTCACTAAAAGTACAAGGGGTGAAATAGAAAACAAAAAAATAAGAATAAGAATAAGTAAATAAATAAATTATTTATTTATTGTGACTTATGTACAGTCGTTTTATAATCGAGGTACTTTGGCGTTCACCAGGATATCTTACTGTGTATATACTTAGACTATAACGACTCTACTAGTAAAGGTATCTTCATCCGGATCCATCATAAAGTCCTTCCAAAGACCACCAGTTAGTTTCACGCATTGTGTGCCTATTGTCAAGAATTACTAGGAGTGAAAATCTATCGAATACCAAATGATTAGCAGGCGACGCCTGTGAGTGATGTTTACGTCTACTACCCAACCGAGATAGAAAGAGTCTATCGCGGGAGAATACCTATCATCAGCCTAGCAACGTGGGGGATAAAGCGTTGCATTCTAAAAGGAGCGCCAAGACCCAGGCACCTTGCCTTGGATACCCAGAGCTTGTACTCCGTACCTTGGCAGTGTTATTTTGCCGAGATAGTTCAACTCACGATGCTGTTTTGGGAATGGTAGGATGAGCGGGTGACACCACAAGGGGGTTGACGCATTGCGGTATGCAGGATAAGAGGGGCCGTGTCCCTGTGCAATCAAGAAGATCAATACATGGAATAGTTCCACGGCTTCTAGCGTGTTCTTATCCCTGTTTATGGACTTCTAGCGGGCGACATGTGAACTTAATTCCTTTGTACTGCAGGTCATATCATGCACTAGTATACACTAACTATGCTGACACTTATTTTGAACAAGATAGGATGATGGGCTATCTTAAATGTCCGTGAACTAGCCAACAGCCGAGCGACAAGAGTATGTATTGTCTGTAATTATTCCCAGCTGCAGGTTACCGCAGAATATTGTCACTGGGGCGGACTCTATTTCAAGTACGAAAGCAGTTTTTCCACAGGCTTTATTTTCTGTGTAGAAATAAATAGGAAATTCAATGTTTCTATACTACTTGAAGGGCATCTCAAAACGAGAATGATAGGTACCCTTTAGCAACTAAGGCACGTGTGTTGCTCGTTTGCCACGTGGTACTCCGTAATGTCACCCAGGTACCGACCTAATGGAACTAGGGCCAACTGCTCCAATCAATGTCGATGAATCCCGAAGAGGCAGTCATAGTAAACATTCGATATGCCTCTCACGCGAACGTTCAAGGATTACTCAATCGGCGAGCTCCGCGGGATACAACTGTAGGGGTCTTCGGGAAATGGTAGAGTTGCATACAATAACTAATGAAACATTTCGACCCAACTGTGGGAACTTGAAATGCAAGCCCCTAGGGGCGTATTCCATGTTACATTAGGCAGGGCGCTTGCCATGTTGACTTGAATGCGACCAGCTTACCAACACATTTACACTAATGAGGCAGAATCTATTGTGGAAAATTACGCCCCCCCAAAAAGCGTGGCTAGACGCGTTCCTATTGCCAGGGAACCTAGCCGTCCCAGTTGACATTTTGTTACTATGTAAGAACCTCGACCTGAGCTCCATAAATACACGCCTACAATTAAAGCGGGAAACCCAATCTAATATATATCAGTACAAGCGTGCTGGTACATCAGGTGTTGAGACGTCATGTTTGTCGGAAATACCGATAGTGTTGTTTGGATCGAGACTTGCTCAATACAAGAATTTCTTTAGGCACTACACCGTCAGATATACGTAGTCTGGAATCCGAAACGGGCAGGCAACGGGAAACCCGCATGGACTAGGGGTCCTCGGTATCGAGAGGATCTTTACTCCAATGATTTCGACCATGTGTGACACGTGAAATATGACAGGTACTTGTCGCAAAAACGCAGTCCGATATCGACAACGGTTCTTTTTGAGATCCGTACCCTGCCTAGGTTCCTCATTAGGCAGGTGGCGGGGCAGCCACCGCTGAGTCTTCTATAGAGTTGCTCGTTTTAGGCATGCGTGTGCTGTATAGATGCAACGTTGGACTACCTACTATAAATAATCATGTAATCAGTATGCAGGTTTAAAACCTTATGGCTCTTTGACCTCAACTCTTAGACCGAGTATGAGATAATTCGGCGGCCCTAAACTGTCAGGTGTACCTTAAAGAGACAAAAGGACCCTCCAGCTCAAGCAATAATACTAGTCATATCACGCAAAAAGGCAATGAGAATTGATCCTCGAGAAAGTGGACGAAAATGAGAGTAGATGGCATGTCTTAAAACGAATGTGGAATGTCTATGTCCCGTATATAACAGAGGACGATGATAGCAAGATACCTTGACTCATTCATGACTCAAATAACTTGAGCAGAGTCACGAGGCATTGATGATAAACGTTAAGGAACTACCTTATATACCTACGCTACTCTACCTATCTTCATGTACTTTGGCCATTGGGTTCGAAAAAATGAAAAGGCGTAATTATTGTTAGTTTTAGTTGTGTTTTACTGCTTTTCTATATAATGCTAACGATAGAATTTCTCCGTATGCTAGCCTAATAAGCCAACAACCATTCAATCACGTAGATATCCTAGGATAAGAAATGCTGCTGTATAGTTAAGAACACAACCTTAACACGCTATATCAACATCAAGGGTGAGATAAATATGAATCTGAAAAACTTAGCTGGGCAGAAGTGGCGATGTCACTATGTCGGGTATGAGACAATGGATCGCTTATTTTACACGTAGCGGGTAATTTGTGCCTACTCTATATATCGAACACCGCATCTACTGCTATACTAGAAAGCGCGTTTTGCGAAGGAAAAAAATGAAAACAAACCAAAAAAATACGAAGGGATTTAGATTGTTCTCGACTTAACCGCCAAATATAGTACGCTACGTTGCAAAATCTCCGTACTCATCCAAGTCCACGCGTCCTCGTGATGAGTTTCTCTTACCTCATTATGCCAACGTAAGAAATGATCGGAGTGCAAAAGAAATGAGTTGCAGACAGACAAACGCGCTTGTTTGTGTAGCAGGAACCTGCTTTGGTGCGCCATCACTGTGACTTGACGAATCGCGCAAATGGTTACCACGCATTAAGCGCCGGGCTGCGCTCGTGACCCTGTCCAGCAAACGCTTGATTTATTTGCGCAATATTTAATTTCAAACACATTCTATGTTCTCACATTCGCAACCAAACAAATTGGTAACGCCCAACTTCTTTCCTTGAGACTATCGGCTCGATTGAGCTTGATGATGAACTACCATACACAGTGTGCCTCCTGCATAGAAGTATTGGGAGATCAACCACACATGTCCGCCGAATAGATAACATCGTAAACCAGTCAGGGCCATGCAATGGATCCCATCAACGATGACTTAGTCTTTCTTGTTGGCTTCACCGCCGCCGACTCGGCGAAACTTCCTCTTATCCTTACGGCTCATCTTAGTCCTGTCCCGGGTGCCTTTGCCACCCTCCCAGAACCCCTTTCCCTTCTTCCCGATCACGGAGCGCCCGCAGAAAGCACATGCCTCAACGGCATAGTTCTGCTCTCTGCTGCACCAGCCGCAGATCATTCTATTCGCCCATTCCTGCGGGTGATCTTCATTTTCGTCATGGCACTTATCGCACGGGTGCACCTTGCTGCAACAGGAGAAGCGGAACCATCTGTAGGACCGTCGGTAATGAGAACACGCCCCTCGTGCAGGCAATGGCTCGCCAGCATGCAGACCCAACTTCTCTTGCCGTCGTCGAGGTCCAACCGTAGGCGGAAGTATGGATCCTGGGGTGATGGCGACGAACTTAACCTGCGGTATCTTGAAAGTGAATCGACCGTGACACTCGCGACACACATTCGTCACGGCTTCGCCCCGGACCGACACAAGCCCTTGACTTGGCGTTGAGCACTTCGCACACGTAGGTATGAAAGTGCTTGGTAGCATATCGCTAACCGTGCACCCGGTTACGTCAATGAACCCACCCCGGGTCGAGTTTTGATGTATCATTTCTTGTCGGAACTTGGCGGTTAATTCCGTGCCGCATTTCCTGCAGCTGGTTGCCTTCTCTACCTCGGGCCTGAGGCTGGTAATGTCGTTTATTGTCTTGCACCGTTGGCACTTGCAGCTGATATTTAATATCGATATCTGAAGTAGCTCGATGGTATAAAGCTCGATCGTCGGGAAAGAAATCGCAGTGCCTCTCTCTACCTGTTGTGCAACGCTGGAGATATGGGGTTGGTGTGAACCGATCTCGGCTCCGCCTTCCTCGGAATCTTCGCCTGAATCCAAAAAATCCGAGTCAGAATCGTCCGAGTCTCCTGAATCATGTGCATAACTCCACTCCGGCGGACGTGGTATGACGTGTATATGCCCTTTACTATCTTCGCGGCCTGTGGTGGAAGTCTCTTCAGCTTTGGGGGCCTCGGATACTTGTTCGTTAGTTGCTGCTGATTGTACCGGTTTGGTAGCTTTAACTTGTCTCGCCATAGCGTGCATATTTTGCGACAGGTAATTCAAATGGCTCATTAACGTCATATGGTTCTGCTTCACAGTTCTAGTTGCAAACTCCTCTTCGATTGGCTCCGCATCTTGTGATTCCACATCGTTGAGCAAAACTCTCAAGGCCTGGAGGGGATAGAGTAGAGGGATGATCAACTGAATGGACTGTATAGACTGTAGGCCCTGTGGTAATTCCGAACGTCGTTTCGGCTCCAGAGGCAAAGTGTAAACAACACCATCTGCTGACTTTTGGTACAGTGATGTGCGCCCCATTCTTGACTCGAGCTGTCGTATTTCTTGAGCCCGCCGTGCTTTGGCATTAGCAATCTGCTCTCCTGTGAAGGACTCCTCAGGTACATAAGGCTTTCGGGTTGGCGTGGGAGGTTTTGGGGCCACCACTTGTGAAACCGGAGCCGATGACTCTGCCAGGGACGTTGTTGGCTGGTCCAAGTGTCGCATGTCCTTAAAGGAAACCAGCGTGACCGTTTCTACCTTCTGTTCTGATAGAAAAGCCTCTAAGTGCTTGTCCAGCGCAGTGATGAGAGTAAGCAGAGTCGCGTCAAGTTTCTCTGAAACGAGCTTGTCCCACCCTCGCTCTATATTGACACAAAAGCCGCGTGGGATATCTTTATTCCTCACTAGTAGAGATGGCGTCTGTTCCGGATAATGAATGGGCACCTGCAGTTCACAGTCTAGGTGTTCAAGTTCAAAAGGGAAATCAGGGTCCGACGGCTTCAGCTGAAAACGAACAGTGGTTGATCCATTCTGGAGAGTACCCAGGGTCGGTGAAAATCGCCTTTTGACCTGATCTAGTTGATATCTCCGTGGATCTTTGCGCTGAGAAGTCGGGACGGGCTTCTGGACGACACAGCTGGGCGACGCCTCGGCCACAGCCTGCCGACCATCGATAGCTTCGCGAGGAATATGGCTTGCTGATATCATAGCGATTGTGCTACGAGAAGCCTTGTGAGAGATGATACCCAAAGTGGTCCTGTTGCAGATCGCTGATTGGCCTTTTGGGAGTCGTGGGTTTGCCGCTAGAGGAGTTGGCTGTTATTACAGTAGTAGACACCAAGGAAGCTAGTTATAATGCAGCTTGCCCGAAGTTTTATAATGCTGGATGTTGATTTTGGGTAGTTGTCGTACCGAATGCTGGGGTGGGAGGCTTGGTGACTCAGTCTGGGATACATCAGGATGATCAGATATGATTCATCGAAGCTATTCCCAGCTAACTGGTAGGTAGACTTAGCCTAGAGCTGTCTGTTTTTGGCAGTGGCGAATGGATGGCACGTGCGCGAACTTATTAACACTGTCTCCCTTTCACACAAAGTCATCGGTGCAGGGTGTCAACAGCTGGGTAGGTACTTCGTAGATACTAGATAGTTACTATGTTGTACTTGTACTATACTGGTTGTTAGCTCTACAATTTATCCTTTACTGTCCATGCCCTACTCCATGGTTTTTTTCTTTGTTTGCACTGCATTCTGCCATACTTGTCCCACGATTACAATGCAGCGTGAGGGTTCTTTTCCTATATTGGAATGTTTTATTGCAGCCGACTTGCGTGACGCAATGAACTTTCGCAATCCAGGATGGGATCCGACGAAGCTGGTCAGCATCTAGAGAAAATAATCAAAGGACAACCTGGGGTCCGTCCAAGGGTCGCTGCCACACCACCAAGCAGGAACGAATCTCGTCGTTTTCAATGTAACCATTCGCTTCATACCTTGCTAATCCCCAAATGCTGGTAGGAACGGTAAATGGCCGTGGAAAAGGACAGGCTCAAAATGTCCCCGGGTTTACTTACGCACGTGAAAACGTCAGCGGTTTCCTTTTATCCAGATCACTCTATCCGTGTTGTGCCTTACCCCGACAGCGACCGGTCGGAAGCTTAGCCTGGGACGGCTCTGCGTTGCGACTACGCCGAATACACAGGGATTCGCCACCCCAAAGGTGCATCCGTTGCTCGTTGCAGTACTATCGACTCCAACGGGAAGGGGGCGAAAGCCGCTATATATATCCGACGGCTCTGCACCCGTGACGGCCCGCCCTCAGCCTCGGTGCCACCCTCGGCGATGTTCTATTTCTTCCCTGTTGGAAACTAAACTTCGGCAAACAGCTAACAAAATATCACAACCTTTAGACGTCGCGGTATTTGACAGTCTCGCGTCAAAAGCCTGTGGCCGCTTAGTTCCACGTCGAGAAGGCAGAGCTGCCGAGGCCCGTGGCTTCTCGGAACGTGTTCTGGACTGCCACTGGTATGTATACCACGATATCCACAGCTTCTCAAAGTTCGAGCCAATGCAATGCATGAGGTCCTTCGGGATTCTTAGACGAGTTGCGTGACTCCTATAATGCATCAACTGGGGCTTGATTCGATTGTCCCCATCACGCGAACGGAAAGTTGCCTGAAGAGAGGGTCGATGCAACAGTCCATTGCGTGTTCAGCTCTGTAACTAAGTCCTGAGCGTATCATGCAGGTTACATCACGGTAGCCCATTTCAGCCTCTTTGGGGGCCAGATATATCTGGAGAGAAACAGTCACTCGGGAGACCCTGGAAAATCCCCAGATACAAGCAACCTAGGTACCTCGCCTTGGTTCGGGAAACAAGGTCACTAGTTCAACTGGTGTTCTACACTGGCGCAATCTGGGGCCGACACTAGAAGGCCGCAGGAACATTCTGCGTTGTTTGTCAAGGCGATAATTTTCGGTTACTAATGATAACAAAAAGCGACAGTTTTTGAGCGTCATGTGAGCCTAATTGATCGATGGCTTGCTACAAGTACGGCACCGTATATTGTTACGACGTCGAAAGATATTTTTCTTGGGTCGGTCAATTCTTTTTCCTCCTTGTCGCAATTTCCCTCTACGCTCGTTCTGGCTTGCGCCTCATCTCGATCTCCTTGTTGGAGACAGCTGATGGACAGGGTGGTCTGCCAACTCAGCATTTGGCGGGCAGATGACCATGAACTTGCTGCAGGCGGCTGGGCGGTGAGCAGCAGCTTAAATAGCGCAGTGGGCATCTGCCGTCCGCCAAGGTAGGGGACTTGAGCATAGCGAGCGAATGATTTCAGACGCCCCAAGCGATGACGACCTACCAGAAATGGGTGTGGACGGGCGGAGGTGGGGGCAACGAACGGGACGTACCTTTTCTCTACCATCCTTCATACCAGCATATACCAGCATAAGCCCTGTTTGTTACGAGACATGTGACAAACTCGGACTTCGATTTGATGAGTTGGCAATCCTCCAGCGACCAACCTGTGGGCTCTACTATCATCCCAGGCCCTCTTTCACTGGACGCGCTGGGTGTTCATGTGAGTCACGGCGCTGTTTTGACAGCAGAGGTGGACTTTATCCTAAGTCCTTTGGGTTATGTTATGGTAGCCGCGCGCTCAAATAGTCCAAAAGCGGCGGTATCGTCACCCATGCCCGGGTCGCTAGCTTAGTCGCTGGCTTAGTGAAGTCAGGGTAGGGTCCCCTTCTGACACAGATTGGCATCTTGTGCCTGGTGTTCCGGCCAGTTGGCGCAAGTACGTATCCTGATGGAGGGTAGAGATCCAAAACAACGCAGGGTTCTCCAGAGAAAAATTAATGTTTGGAAAATACATAAAATAAATTATCATTATTATTGATATTATTATTTTTGTTTTTGTTTTTGTTTTTTTACTTTGATCCTATTTCCCCTCGGTGTGCACCTGGACGGTAGCCGGGAGACCGACTTGGCGGCCACCCTCCCACAACTGTATAACACAACTTGCTTTATCGCGATGTGCTGCTGAGCACGTATACTACGCGGAGTACCACAGACACTACCCCGGTCTGCCCTGCTCGCCGTGTGTTACAGCAGCAGCATCGATAATAGCATTGAGAACGATCCGTAGGCCAAATCGGTCAGGATATCTAGTGGTGATTATAGACTATGCAGAGAGTACCAGGGCTTGTATCTACCGCGCCATACTTACCAGATGACGGGAATTTAGGGCCGGTATCTATCTGTACATGCGCAGCACCGCTGCTGCATGCTTGAGGGCATGCTATTTGATCTCCGATCCGCGGGCCCCATCCTGAAAGCCAGAAAATACATCGATGGGCTTAATTGATAAAATACATAATTTATTGCAGCTTTGATCTATTTTTTTTAATCGTAACCGCTACACGGTGTAGCGGTCACGAACCACTCTTACCAATCTGCGCAGCTCAATGGGTGCAGCTCAATGGGTACTGATGAGCCAAATCGTCTCAAGTATGCATAGATAGGCACCCATGTAGGTAATCTGGCGAGGGCACTAGACCAGATTGCTGCTATAAAAGCTAAGGTTGTCTTGGACTGACGTGGCGGGCCAAACGTCACGCCTCACATACACCACACAAGGCGAGACGAAATGACGGAACCCAGTGTCTAGAACGCCCCGTGGCTTTGGGTGTTGGTGGGATTCTTTTGGGATTTGGGACCCTTGGCTTTTACGATTGGAACCGTGCCTGGTGCAATGCCCTTACATCAGAGCGCACCGCATATTAGACTTTGCTTGGTGAGATGATGCATGGGTACTAGATTGCTGTGCTTGGGGTGTGTATACCTGTTTACGAGAGCTTCCAGTTGGTAGGGGTACCGACGATCGCACCAATTGGGGGTTTGCAGTATGCGGCAACATATTTTGGTGTTTTCGTCACAACATTCACGTTTCCCATCCCGATCTAGGATCACGCGTGGTCGGTCACAACTTGCTGGATCGAGATACGAGATTCGTGATGACTTCATCGGTGCGCACAGTCGGTGAGACCGTAAAATTAGGAATTAGTGAAGTCCTATTACTCACCGCATCTGACCATGGAGATATTCCGGTAACGGTGCTTGAGGTTGGATCCTATGCGTTTGCTGAACCAAAATTTCCCCAAGTGATCTTGATGTCGTCTGTACATGCCGGCCCAGAGTCAGAAGCCTCACCGGGGCTTCGATAAGAGGCAACTCGCGCTTATCCATTTTTATACACTCTCCCATGTTTGTCTAAAGGAACTGAGACCTTGAACACACGCATCTTGAGTGGATGTTTCTCGTCTTCATGAATGTAGGCGCATATCTATTGTTGAAAATGGCTTAGGTCAAGGAGTCACAACATGTACTCACCGTACATGAGTAGAGGACACGAACACCTCGCTCACGTATATAATAAGGTCTTCTTGCCTTAATCGGATGTCAATCAAGTTGAATATAGCACTAATATAACTCAAATTCTCTATCTTTCAAGTATTCAGAACTATATCTTGGACTTCCTAATAACTCCGTAAGCTTCAGGCGGGTCCCGTACAGGCAAACAAGAACTGTGTTTACTTAATGAGATTACATATTGCAGAAGTATAGAGAGCTTCATAGAATAGTGTAGTACTCATATCGAAACAATATTAGTTATGAAGACATGAAGTTGCGTCCACCTCCTAGATTTATGATATATTTGTGCATCACAGTAGAGCACTACGAACTAAACCTGATTATGTACGAAGTTTCTATATGTATGGACATAGTCGGACTCTGCTGGTGTGACTACCATATAGCCAACATAGAGGCCGTAAAGATGAAGGCAGTGAGGAAAAGGGCGGTCGTGATAGTTATATTCATAGTGTCTTGTATTGTGCAATTGCAACTTCAAGCTGCTTGCTTGTTATTGTGTGTGTGGGCCTTTTAAGCTTAGATAAAAGCGAATTTTGGCATAATTTATGCCTACTAGGTATACACATCGAGGTGTTTAGAAACATAGCAGTTATTGGCGTTTCAAGCTTCTTGTTAGTAAAGCGGAAAGGAACTCCTTACACCACAAGGGATACTCTTAACTGAGATCGCATCTTAACTACCGGTAGCACTAATGTACATGGCACGTTAGCAAACTGAGTCATGTCATCATTACCCTTCGCCTTGCCTCTGGATGTCATTTGCAAGTCAGGCAATGACCGATACTGCTTCAAGACTTAGAGATTTGTCATTAGAAGCCTCGCTAATGATCGGCTTTTGTACTTTCCCACTCATAATGTCGACGCGGGTGAGACTTATGAACAACCGTCTTAATCACCTTTAAATGAGCCTTCTTTCACGGCCGTTAGAAGTGTGTTACTTTAGTTACCATTGCGATAATAATACATTGTATTTCATAGCGTATAGTATACATTATACGTAATATCGTATCGAGGTTCCTTCTTAACAATCTCAGTCTTCTTCGCGATGAGTAATATTCTGCGAGTAAGACAAGCACTTCCGAAGAGCTACGTGAGCATTCAAGATCAGCAGCTGACCGCTTGAGAGCGAAAATTGGTCGTAAAACATACCGTCGTGGTGTCCCCGAGTTTGTCCTCTTCACGAGCCAGAATCTTCCTCACGAATTCCTCACGACACAGAGCTTAATCCTACCACTATGGGTCTTGGGAAAATCGGGCACGATGTACACTGCTTTGGGAGAGGCGGATGACCCTCGCTCCTGCGAACTAGGAGCTAAAGTTCTTTCTGTAGTATTGTATACGTGGCGTCTTTGATCTTAGTTTTAAGTCATAAAGAGCTATGTAAGAATGAGACGTGAAGAAAAAATGAGTGATTAATATTAATAGAGCATTAAACAAAGGCTATGTACAATGCATTGTTTTGTTTTTCCCTACGCGCGAATTATAAGCTACGGGTTTTAGAGGCATCGGTCAGTAGATTTATCTATAAGGTATTATTGTGTTGACACGACATCCCTTTGAATCTATTTACAACCACTATAACTGCAATGACTAAGTCGCTAGAAAGGGGCATCGAATCTGAAGGTGAAGTATCATGCCTTCAGGTTATGGTTGAAAATGAAGAATGGCCAAATCTTCAGCCAGTACTGAGTTTTTCCTCTTCTGAGTATGCCCAAACTCAACTCTCTCTTCCTTCATTACCGCTTCCACGCAGAGAAGGCGTAATAAAAGGCATAGATACATGCAAGGACATCAATGCCAGGCTTCCTAATTCCGCCTTTGACCGGTCAAAGGTAATCGACGCCTGTTGTGACGAGCTAGATGTCACTTCGCCGCTGTCGACTGACTACTGCCAGATTAAGACAACACAAGAAATTCTCCACGGAAAGCAGGTCTGTGTCAATGCAGAGTGTATCAACCTCCAACCGGGAGGATCTTACGAGAACGGAGAAGATTGTTACACTGATGTTTCTGGCGAGGGGGAATATCATAATCCTGCAAGCCGCATCTCTGGCGGTCAGGATCTTCTCGAGGAGCTCGATGATCTCGAGGCGGCAAGGCCCAAACCGGAGAAGCGACGGGTTGTCATCCCCGGAAATAGAGAGGGCATCTGGGAGGCGCTGGACTTTGGTGCCGTCGAGTCGAGTTTCGACTCCTGGGTCGATGAAGTTGCAGCACTCGAGGCCTCGGCTTCGATGCCGAAGGGAACGCGGTATTACAAGGTTAGGGACCTGAGGGACTCAACCATCTGAGCGGCAAAGCCCTCCATCTGATCCCGTGGGATTGGCATGCATCGCTGCTGCATTGTAGCAACCAACACTTAGGCTGTGGCCCGATCTTGGCGATGCCTTCTCTCCTAAATTGCTCGCTTGAATAACGGTGTTATGAGACCATTGTATAAATATATTTCCAGGCTGTCGAGATGTCGTCTTCGAACTTTGATAAGTTACAGTGCACATCCAACCGTGACTATTATTAGATTATTCAACCAAGCAACGATTGTAAAGGCTGCCTCCCCTCAAAACTTGGCGGTAATTTCTCTACGTTATAATCATATGAAGAACACGCACGTAATAAGTCATTTGTCGTACTTGGAAATGAAAGGTTTTATTGCGCTTGGATTGGATTGTTGACGTAGGTTGAATCGTAGTTAGTAGGTACTGGCTAGACTAACCAAGGGCAGGCCGTTTCAGCTACAGACGAATAGCGTAGTGGCTCCACCCGCGGAGGGATACGAGGGCCCCGCCACCCCCTTAACAGGATTTGGGAGCCAATGTTATGTTTTAGCGCAGCTTACGTAACTGTTAATGCTTTGCTAAACCCTGGACTCGACTCGCGCATCCCTTCAATTCTTCCTTCGCCTTTGTAAAACAACCAGCGTCTTTTGCCACAGCCTCTCATTGAGCTTTTCTGGCGTTATACTGCCAATACACTCGTTTTTATTATCGTCCCTCATTTGATAGTTGCATCATCTATTTCTTCATTCAATTCCTTCATCCGCACACACCAACGACGACTTCACCATGCGCGTCTCCGCTACCTCTGCCCTGACGGCGGGCGCTTTCGCCACGCTCGCATCTGCCGCCGAGAACTACCTGGGTTTCAACTCGGGCGCCATGAAGACCGATCAATCGGCCAAGTTCAAGGCCGACTTCCTTGCCGAGTTCAACACGGCCCAGGGCCTGAAAGGCGCCCCTGGAAAGTTCGACGCCGTGAGACTCTACACCAACATCCAGGCCTATTCCACGAGCGACCCTATTGAGGCCTTCGACGCCGCCGTCGAGACCAAGACCAAGATCCTGCTTGGCCTGTGGACCTCGGGCACCGACAGCATCGACAACGAGATGACGGCTCTGAAGAGCGGCCTAGCGAAGCATGGCAAGGACCTCGCCAACCTCATCATTGGCGTGTCCATCGGCAGCGAGGATCTGTACCGCGTTTCCGTCACCGGACTGAAGAACGACCCGGATGGAGTTGGTGCCGGCCCTGACGTCATTACGAAATTCATCAAGGAATTCAAGAGCAACTTCGCCGACTCAGACATCTCGTCTGTCCCTATCGGTCACGTCGACACTTGGGATGCCTGGACCAACGGTACCAACAAGGCCGTTATCGACGCTGTCGACTGGCTCGGTGTTGATGAGTACCCTTACTATGAGGACGGCAAGGACAATGACATTAAGAACTCGGGCAGCTTGTTCGACAAGGCCTACGATGCTACTATTGCAGCTGCCGGTGGCAAGCCCGTCTGGGTGACCGAGACCGGCTACCCATACACCGGGATCAAATGGGGTGCGGCTGTTGCCAGCGTTGAGAACGCCGAGTACTACTGGCAGGAAATTGGTTGCCGTCGCCTGTTCAACAAGACCCCTACTTTCTGGTACAACCTGCGAGACTCCAATGGTGCCAACAAGCAGAGTTTCGCTATCACTAACAACCTCTCGACTACCCCCCGCTTTAACTTGACTTGCCCTGACCACTTCGACACCTCCAGCTCGACTTCGTCTTCGTCTTCGGGCACCGCCACCCCCACAAAGACTTCTACCTCGGGCTCTTCCTCTACCGGCAGTGTCGCACCCACATCTTCATCGACCGGATCCGGGTCTGGTTCCGGATCTGGTTCAGGATCTGGCTCAGCATCTAGCACTGGCTCTGGCTCTGGCTCTGGCTCTGGCTCTGGCTCTGGCTCTGGCTCTGGCTCTGGCTCTCCCACCGCGACTGGCTCCGACGGCAGCTCGCCCACTAACAGTGGCGTGCCAGCCTCCGGTGGTGCTGCATCTCTCACCATGATTAGTGCCACCTTCCTCGTCGCCCTTTTCGGCTCCGCTTTTGCTCTCATCTAGTTGCCGTCTAGACAAATTGGTTATGATGCAGCTGGTTAGACGCTCCCGATTTACTACCACCTGATTCTTCGCCCAGCTAAGCATTGTATCATCATAGATGGCGTCTCTAGGATTCTCCTGTTATACTTTGGTATTATGAAGAGACCACGGCAATAGACGCGCAGCGGGCATATAGAATAGGCTGGTTCCTTAAAGAAGTAATAATGGCTCAGTATATTGTTTGGTTCAACTATTCGTTGCCGTCTCCAAAATGTGAAGCTGAATTTCTGTGCCTGTCCGCTAAGTGAATTTATCTGTACTGAAACGATAGTATACATAAGTGTTGTGGAAAGCTTGTTCCCAGTGAAGCGAGCAACCTAGCCAGACACGAAGAAGCCTTGATATCTGGCGACTTCTTGAATAGCTATCTACGGTTCGAGCTTCATGCTGCTCTGTTACAATACGGCTGTGTCTTGGCCCACGGGAAGATCGAAATTTGTGTCCCCCGTACACAACACTACGCACGTACCCTTCAGATATTTTTGTAACATGTCCGACGTTGTACTTACTTAGGTACTCAGCTACGTAATTGAGGGCCACGAGACACGTTGTCGAGGACCACGGCTGTTCCAAGGTCCAATCCACACGGTGTTACAATGCTACAAAGATAACATGTATGTGAACAGAAGTAGCTAAGGAAAGTGTTACGTAGGAGCTTTTGCGTGGCAGTTATGATGCGCATCTATAGTTAGCCGTTTGATGGGATCTAGACGCTGGGACCGATTTAATTGAGGCCGAGCATCTACAGATAGACCAAACACTTATCCAGTCGAGTTTGGAAGAAGACGAAGGTAGGTTTGGATGTGGTCTCCTACAGCACCTGAAACCAACATCGTTATAATAGACTTATATCTATAATAACATGTAAGATCAAGCCTTCAAGATACGTCCCACCTCGTAGACCATCAGCCGTTAGAACGTGAACTCCGGAATATTGATGGTCGAGACGGTCCATGTCTTGCCCCCGTCACTTGTGGACATATCCCCCGTCACGCCCCGGCCCTTGGCCAGCGTGTTTTTGTAGTTAGGATCCGCGACGTCCATGATAATCCGAGTGTCGGTCCAGGCTAGAAAAACCCCGTGTCAGCACCAGTAAGTAACAGCAGACTGACCAACTCTCCATGGATGAATAGCAGGGACTTACTATGCGCGGGAACAGTGCCGCAGTTAGTCTCGGCGCATTCGACGGCGCTGCCCCAGCCTTGCGCATGGGCGTCGCTGGTAGACAAGGTGGCCACGACGTTGCCGTTGATAGATACGGTTTGCGTGTAGTTCTGCGTGGCGTCGTCGAACTTGTCTGCAAGTAGACGATCTTGTTTCAGTCGCGCTCTACATGAGTTGTTGCGTGTTCACTCGGTCCTCACTCACAGTGCATCGTGATCTTGTCACCGGCGCTGGCCGACGTAGCCTCGGACTGGACGGGCATTTGCGAGGTCGCTGTAATGACATCATTTTTAGCGAATATCTCGTGCAATGAGAGTACGCAGGAAAGGTGAGGTAAAACGAACGTCCAGTCGACAAGAGTGTGTATGCGAAGATGCTCCAGTCGCTCGATTGCCAGTTGTCCGCAATGCTCTGGATCAAGTCGCCGTTGGACGTCTGTAATACTCGGAGTTAGTTGCCGCCATTCGGAGCGTGAATTATGAGGGCTTCAGAAGCCTTTGAGATTTTAGCCCAGAAGGGAAATCTTGTGCTCTGAAAGCTGCCAAAGCAAGAAGAAAATGGGTTCGAGAAGTCTTACGCCCATCCCGACCCAGAGGGCCAGATCTCCGGCGTTGTTACCCGGCAGTTTAGGCAACGTCAGAGTGGAAGTCGACTCCCGGATGAAAGTGTTGTCAGCTACCGGCCCCGTGCTGAAAGCTGGCCCAAACGCCGCGTTTACTGCGGTCGCGGCCGCGAGGATAAAGAATATGGATGTCATCTTGGTGTGCCTAGTTGGTGATGTCTACGTTCATTCCATATTGTCGAAGACGAGCAAAGCATTTATATTCAATGTCCCTAGACTAGCAGACGCTGTAAATAGAACATCGAATGTGTATACGGCCTCCTAGCTATCGAATGTGTTCTGCGCAATTGGTGGACTATCTTAAAACAATACTGTAGTGGTCCAACTCCGTATCTATGCGCCTAATCCGTTCTCGTTCGCGGCTTGTGCAGACGACTTTCCAATTATGGTATGTAACAGGTTGGCATGAAACCATGTTTCGCGGGGAAAGGAGGCTATATACGGAGGTCCGGATTAGAAATAAGCAATATGCTTGGCAATAGTCCATAGTATAAATAAAAATTTCATATACGGTTTAGGCACCGAATTTACCTAATTTGTTGGTATTTAATTTCTTACTTAAAATACTAGCAATTAATGGTGTTTTTTAATTATTTTTGTTTTTTTTAATATTTTTACTTTAAACTTTATAATATTTAAAGAATTTAACTTTAATATATGGCTTTAAGCTTTAACTCTTTATTTTAAAAGCTATTCGCGAGCTGCTATAGTAAAAAAAACAGGCTATACGCTTAGTAGCTTTTATATTTTGCTAGCTAAAGTAAAAAAATATAGCTATAAGCTTAGCGAAGGCTTTATTTTGTTAAAATATATAATAAAAAAAGCTAGTAAAAGCTGCTAATAATTATTAACTAATAAATAAAAGTAGAAGCTTATTATAATATTAATGTTTAAAAAAGCTTGCTGTAAGTTTTTTGCTTAAAAGTTAGCTGATAAGCTTAATAAAAAAACTAATAATTAACCGGTTTTTTAAAGTATAGTTTTAAAAGTGTTAAAAGCTAAAAGGTTTAAAAAAGTTAAGTATATTATTAAACTTAGCTTAAAAAAACTTGATTTAATTAAATGTTTAAAATAGTGTTTAATAGTTAAAAATTAGTAACTAGAGCAGTAGAAAGTAGTAGTTTAAAGTAACGAGATTTTTATTGTTGTTTTTATACTTAAAGGTTCCTGGAGGGTTTAAAGACGCTTTTATGAAGCTTATTTAAAAGATATAACGCGAGAGCGGTTTAAAAGTTTTAAAGATTTTATGTTTTAAGGGGCTTTTTATTAGTTTAAAATAGGACCTTGGTATACTTAGCTTTTAAAAACTGCAGTAATAAAAAAGGAGTATTAGGAGATAATAGACAAATATAACGAAAACGTTAAGCTAGCTGCTAAAACCACGTAGGAGTTAAAAAAAAGGATTTCGAGGTTTAATTTTAAAAATTGTAGTAGCTGCAAGCTAAAATAAAAGTTTATTAAAAAAACTAAGGCTTAAGTTTAAGATTTTAAGGGTAGGATTAACTAGATATATTATCGCGAAAAGGTTTTAAAGCTTAAATTTATATTTTTTATTAAAGATTTGCGGACGAGGTATTTTAGGGTTGTTTTTATTACTTAAAAAAACAACGTATTAAGTTATGTTTTAAAGTAGTGTTAAAAAATATAAAAAAATAAAAACATCGTAACTTTAAAGTGGCTACTTAATTTATTAAACTTGTTTATAATTAAAAAAGTGTAGTATATATTAAAATAATATATTTTGCTTATAAATAAGTTTAAAAGCGTTAAAAAAATAAAAACAGTGTAAAGAAAAAAGTAGAAAATTTATTTTGAAAAAAAACGTTACTAGTTAATAAATAGGATTTATAGCAATATTTAGTGGGTGATTTTTTTTACCGGTAAAAATAATTATAAAAAAAGTACTTAGCTACTGAATTTTTTAAAGTTTAAAAAGCTTAGCGAGGTTTTTAAAGTTAAATAGGTGTAAAAAGCGAAAAAATAGCTTTAAAAGCACAATTATAAGCCTTTAAAGCATTTAATAGCTATTTAAAAAAGTAGAAAAGTTGTTAACAAAGAGGTATTTAAAGAAAAAGTACTAGTAGTAGTAAAGTGGTTGGATTTTGATAGTAAAGACGGATTTTAAGTGGTTTAGCAGTTCGGTAGGTCGGCAAGTAATATTTCGGGCTGCTGATAGTTGAAGAACTTTTAAATCGGGCTGTTAATAGTTTAGCAAGTGTATAAAATTTTTAAATAGTTAATTAATTGCGATGAGGTTTAAAAAGTTTAAAAACGTAGTTTTTTTTGTTGAGCGGTAAAGCGTACGCTTTTTTACCGCTTTTTTAAATAGGTAATTTTGCCGCTTTAGTGGTAGGTGCTTTTGTACTGTGGACTATTGCTAAGTATATTGTTTATTTCTGATCCGGACCTCCGTACTCATAGTACCTAGACCTGACTGCCGGACGTAAATTATAGCGTATGTCATGTTGCAGGGAGCTACGACGATTATATCCATTGTGAGACGACTTATCCATGATGACCAAGTCGGGCTCTTCCGACGAGGAATAATTAATTGCCGGCGCGTCGGAATATCCGTCAAGTGAGTAGATAGTGGCCATATCCATGATTAACTAGGCGTATTCAAATGCGGGTTGACGCCAGCAGTTCGTTCGCTCAACTTATGGGATCGTGAGGTCTGTTTTGCGGGATCCACCAATTCCATCTAGTATTGAATAACTACAGCTGCCCGCCTCATGATCCTAGCTTTTTTAATGTTGCTGCATGGCATAGTATGGAAGTGTCTTAGTATTGCTACTTGTGAGTAGAGTAAAAAGTTTTGTTGTACGAGTTAGAGCATCTTTCTATTAGCATGTTAACGTACATTCGTTTGATGAAGAACGAGCGCATATTGAGGCCCAGATACATTAACAAATCATGCCACCCTGCAAGCATATGCGTACCAGAGTCATTGCCAACGATGACCTGTGTATGATGTGTGCTCCGGATCTTTGAGTCCGTATCGTAACCTTTCCAATCAACTAGAGCGCCAAAACCAACAACACCCCTAGTACCCCTGAGAGTCACCTTGAGCTTCTGTCGTTACCATCCAGTAAGGAGTTGGTACCTAATCTCGAATCTCTTGCACAGCCTGCTGATCATATCGTTTTGTCTTTCTAAAGGTGTGATTCCACTATAGTTCCCCTTCGCTGTCAGGTGCCGCCCACACGATGTTCCAGATACTTCATACATTGCCCGTCTCTCGCTTCATACGATAGAAAAATTTTCACTATGGGACTGCGTTGGCTTTGAGTTGACTTGCCTTCGAACTAGTCGACGATGGATACGCAGTGTCGAATGTCCCGGGGTGTGAAGATGACCACGTCTTCACTAGTAATCAATGCTATGCAGAAGATAAGGACGTATGTGACAAGTCAGGTTCGATTCATCGATCTAACATCGCTATTGGTGTTTGTTCGCGTGACTCGCTTGTAGCAAAGTCCCCATGGACAACCTCAGCACCATCTTTAAAGACGCAATTGAGCACAAACCCCCACGGCCATACACCCGATTTCAAAGCCAACGCCACAGCCGAAACATCGAATCCAGAGCCTCGTAGCTCTGCTGAACCCGCCAAGCTCTGCAAGTCGACCATTTCAGATCCAGTGGTGTCGTATTCGAGTCGGCCTCCAACATTCATTTGCAGAAACGCAACTCGGTATGCCGATGAAGGGGACGATGATAGAGTGCCGGACGGCGGTGTGAAGGAGCTCATTACGCGTCCTTCCCATTTGCCCGGCAACGTTGTATCATAGAAACCGGGCCGAAGAACGGTTGAACCTAAAGCTGCAGCTAGAATAGTAAGATATTGTCTACGACAACAGGCCGGCGCGAAGCCGGGTATTTCAATTTCGGCGCCTGTGCCACTTATGCACTGCACGGAACATCGTTGACCAATGCTATTGGCGAGACACAGCCATCGGGACGATACCCGAGGATAGGACATTTTGATGATATTTTCGGAATAAGCACGATTGTCGCAGACGCTCAAGGCGTGGGGACTGGCGCCGTCTGAAAATTGGGCGTTCAGCTAGATGACCTCGTACGCTATAATTGATACTTACTGGGTAATTCTTTCAGGGTAGCCCCCCTAGGTAAGACGTTCCTCACTCACTAAACCCACTGTAACTCTTGTGCTTATTATACGACTTGTCACGGCGGTAGTAGTCATGTAAACCATAGTGTCTTCGTCGCAAGTTTCACGAACATGAGGTTTTCCAAGGTTACTAAGGTGCATTTATTATTATCGAGTTATCCGTCACTATCCATTAAGACGATCAATGTCCGTGCAAACCGACCGTCAAGCATACCAGGATCCATTGCAGCCCTCATACTTAAGCGATAGCAGCGGGATGCACAACAACCAGCGTGACGTGAACCCACGGACGGTTGGGATCGTTGACTGTGGCGCTGATTAGCCATCTGTAGGCGCAGTGGCACGACATATGTATCGCGCCGCAAATGGACGGGGAATCAGTCATTTCCCACTTACCCGAAGTACCCGGTCCCTTCCACCGAAAGTCATACATGCCATTGAAGGGGCGAACACCCATCAGACCACCGAGCTCGAGATCGCCACGGGACTTGAACGCCAGTTCGGTCTGCAGCGCGTCCGTGTCCGGGTTGCAGCCGTACTTGACATCCCAGACCGCGCGGGGATCGCCACGCTCTGTCATGAACATCTTAGTGGTGTTGTCTAGGGGTTCGTACTGGGGTGCGCCATGGTTAGCGGGGGTTACATCGAGGTGGCTTGACGCTATGCACAACATACTTCGCCATTAATAACTGCACGTCGAGGCGGGTCCCAGGGGAGCGTGATAACGCCATCGATGAGCTGCAGTGCGCTCGTCGAGTTACCGGCCGGGCTGACGAACACATGCTGGTCGCCGCCGCCCCAGTCCCAGATGTTCAAGAAGTGGTTGTGGATATCCGGGTAGGAGGCATTCTGCAGCTGGAGCGAGAAGCTCTGCGTGATGTTATTCGATAGCGGTGGTCCAGATGGGATGGTGCACGCCGAGGTGGCGGCAATGGCAGAACTCAGCAAGAAGGCAAGGGACTGCTGCATGTTGACGTGCGAATAATCTAGAGAATGTGGGTGTCGTGAAACCTTCTTGCTTTATCCCTCGCGAGTCTCGGGCAACGTCATATTTAAGTTTCACCGTAAGCATCGTTCTTGGGCGTTGTGACATTGACTCCAACTGTTTGTCACTGGAGCTGAGGTCGAGGAGTTGCAGCAATACGTTGCGCTAAACAATTTTACTGGGATTGCTGCAGCTGATTGCATATTTTATTGCAGTCTAGAAGGTCCAAGCTGGAGGATTCTAATACATGACCTCCTTCTGACGGAATCCTCGCTGAATCCGGCCTATTCAACGGTCAATATGCGGGCATCGTTGCCTTCAGAGCGGAGCTGCTGACGAGCTTTGGGGAGCGGAGGTGGCGGCGTAGCTGAGAAGAGTTCTCGCCAACCCAAACTGTCGGCTGTAGACCACCAGACCCTGAATGTAGAACTGGGGAATTTTACGGCAAGGATCCACAACGAGGCCATCTGATTGGAAAGACCCTGATGATCCTGTGGCTATTTAACGCAGGCCATGGCTCGGCATGCAGGTCGATGTCTTTTACACAGCGTCTGGCTCATCAGGAACACGAACCTGAGGTCCACGCTTCTATTCTTCTCGTATTCCGAGAGCGCCTAGACTACCCAACCCCCCGCAACGTCGGGCGACGGCCTTCTCGAACGTGTCAAATTCGGTCCTTGCTGTATTCTAGCAATGGTAAGCTGTGACGGTCTTGCCTATTTGTAGCCCGGTATCCGAACAGACTCTCGAAATTGGTTTCAGCCGCATTATTCGGATCAACAATGGTATTAAGCTGCGTTGTCTGTTGGCTTCATATGTAGGTTCTCGAAAATATCTAACTCGATCCTCGAGAGAAAGTCATTTAAATAGGTACGAAATGTAGGATCGAGACAGCTTTCGACCACTTACTTCATAATGGTCATCTGTGATTTTCGAGGTACTACTGTTTGTATGTAGCAATTATTGACGGCTTGTATCACGCGATGTAGTACACTAGGTACCGGATCTTTCAAGTACTAGACTTTTTGAATTAACTATTCTCATGAGGGTCGCAAGGAATTGTTAAATAAATTATCTTCTAGTCCATGACAAAAGCGTGAGTGATATCATACGTATCTCATCATATATCTACTCACTGTATCACAAGGCACACACAACAAACAGACTTCTGTATAAATATAGTCAGATTAGTCCCGCGAAGGTGTTTAAGAGACCTTCGCGGGACAACAAGTGTCTACTGCCTACCCCAAGCCAAGTACAGGGTTCCTGACACATTGCATGTTGGCCCACATCACTTCAACATCTACACTACCTCACATACTAGAAATGGCAAAATACCATTCATTTCGCTCTATAGCTTTATCTCTCCTCTCTTAAGCATAATTATCAACTTGGACCGTTCTGTTTCACTTTGATAGGCATTTAATCTGCTGAGTGCAGCCCTAAACCGTTGCGTTCAGTGGCCGACTACATTGAGTCGGAGATTACCATCGCAATCATGTTTTACTCGTTCCGGTTATTTTGGGGATATGAGGCCTCGTCTACGGGTGTATAGTCTAGAAACTCGAAAGCTTTCTATGCATCCTAGACACTTAAGAGACTACACTCAAAATGGCAATATTGACCCATAACGTTATAGTGAAGCATCTTGATTTAAAAAGTCTTGCCCGCTTTGTTGCATCCTCTTTAAAGCACCTTAATGAAGTCTTCAAATCGGCCGAGTCCGTTATCCTCTTAGCATACGCGATAGGGCCTAAAGTTATAGATACCGCTATTGCCCGATATATCATCACGTATATAGCCAGCTAATTGTTAGGCCCACTCGTGATAAGGTCTATACTGTTAGATTTGGGGGCCCCGCAGGAGACAAGAAAGTTGAAATCCAGTTAGATAAACCGTAGTATTACCTCAGAGGGAAAGATACCACGCTGTCAGTTTTCCACAGGCTTGTCCAGTATAACAAACAAGTCAGCTTGCTAGTCGATAGTCATTGCAAGAGAATAACCCAAGGCGGAACTCCTCCGGATACTCCTACCCTGAAAGACGCTTTGTAAATCAAGGCGACAAAAGCGGGAATACCTGGAAAACAACGGTGGGGGTCTACACCACGAAGATGCTTATTCTTCCCATTTGCGTTTGCATCTAATTATTAGCACTGGCCATGCCAAGATATGGATGACAGCTTCCTTATCTCACCATTCGTTCGTGCTGCTAGCCAAGCTTTCTGTGCTGCCTTCTGGTACGTAGTTACCGGTGCTCCCCGACATTTCGGGACTCGCGGCGAGGGGAAGCTAAGAAGGATAGCCGGTGTCTCTCTTCTTATTGCATTCACCACGATCAATAAGCGCCGAAATATTGCTTACCCAATCATGTATCGAAGCTGCTTGTCAATTTCGTGGCTGTACAGTAGCGTCTGAGCTTCGTCGGTCTGGGCTACTTACAGGGTAGAACCATCTTTAATCACGATTCCGAGATAGCCGAGCGCACTGCCGCCCCTAGCGCCATACTGTAAGCAGCCATCCCGTTAGAAGTGATTCGAAGGGAAACCATATGCCGCGTCTGCGCAAGTTATATGTCGCCAAGACAAGATAGATCAGTGTCAAACTCGTTTATGCTAGCATTTGCAACCCATCGGCGATCGAGTGCTTGCAATGGGACGTTTAACTGGTCCTGGGCAATAGTGCGATTCGAGTGTATTAGGGTCAGGGGGTTGGATATAAGGAGGCTGCTCGTTTCTGGACTGCTTACGCCATTGTCGTGAACAGCACGCCCACGTGTACGTGTCGTCCACAAGCGTGCTTGAGGAGCGGACAGTCCTAGCACTCTTTTATTTTTCGTCTATCGCCGCAAACGAGGCTATTCAGACAGAATAGCAACTGTTCTTTTGATCGACGAGTCAGGCTCTCGTTTCGAGCTCTGCTTGGTTACTACACCGATATCGAGAAGCTGAAGGCATCCGGTGCCAACATGAGTCCGGATACATCCTTGTTCGAATCGAGAACGCGAAATAGACTTATAAAGTCAGCATCCTGCGATGAATTCTTCCCTGGATAGTATACTAATTCCTCAGAGCATCGATACAATTGCCTGCTTGACACAATAATCCACAAACATAGTTGCCGACTAAATTCCAGGGATTGGAAAATGGACGCTGTGAGGCAAAACATCGCAGAGATTGACAGCGCTATTATTGAAGCTCGTCATTGGCTCGGGGAAGCCACAACTCATCGGGAGGCGGGTAGGTGCAACTAAATATTCCGGGAGGATATTTCACTGACTGATGTTACAACATAGAAGAAAGGCAGGCTCAATTGCATGAGCTTGAAGCCGATTTGGTGGCCCAGCAGGCACAGCTGGACGCGATGGTACAGGAGGAGCAGACGAGGAATAGGTAGGGCGGTGGCGAAAAT
Source organism: Xylaria longipes (assembly GCA_025201785.1). Classification (NCBI taxonomy): domain Eukaryota; kingdom Fungi; phylum Ascomycota; class Sordariomycetes; order Xylariales; family Xylariaceae; genus Xylaria; species Xylaria longipes. The sequence continues at coordinate 222,915 of MU619731.1, forward strand.
ATATATGCATGCACCGACTACCTGGGGGGTTTAACAAGGGAAGGGATAATCTCATCAGGGATCTTAGGTCTCATATAGGCCATGTGAAAATATGTGGGATAAGGTTGGGTGGTGTAGTAGGGCTGAAAAAAAGGGGGGAGAACTTGGTAAAGGACTTCTTTCGTCCACAAATTCACTCGGCTTCCGTCTCTTTCGTTCGCTACATAGCGATTGGCGTTACACACAGTTCTTACATCGTACCTTGACACTGCTTCCCACTGCGCTGGCACAACAAATCCTCGCCCGCAATATTTTGGTTAGGATGACGTATAGAAGCCGTACTTTAACATTGTTTCCCACTGCGTTGGCATAATAAATCCTTGGCCGCAATATTTTGGTCAGGATGACGTATAGGAGCCGGCCACATATCAGGAAAAGCACTGGCTTGTGACTTGACTAGCTATCAATGCCGCTGATGCTGTTGTGGGAACTACGTACCAGATCGATATACTCGGGGCTGGCAAGGTTTCGGCGATGTGACGTTATATCTACAGCATCTCAAGTTGATAACTCACCCAAAGCAATGATATCAAAAGGGAAATAAATAGTCGAGGAGGACATCGTACACTATGCAGGGCTACCTGACAGATCCGCAGCCCGATCGCCTTAGCCTTAGTCAAAGCCATAAGTGCCGCTCGACCCCACAAATCACAATGCCTCCGTCTCCTACAAGTAGGTATGCTGTACCGCAGCTAAGAAACCCCTCACTACTCCACAATCTTAACCGAACCTCACTTTACTCCGTCCTTCTTCAACTGTCACTGAGAAACCTAATAATACCGACAATGTCGGCCGTGGTTGCGAGGCCGTAGGCAATGCTGCGAGTCAAGGCGCTAACTAGGACTACAGTCAATATTGTTATGAGGATGGCGACGATGCCTCGCAACAATACACTGTGTCTTTTTAACTTCTAATCGACGAGCAGAGCTTAGCGACAAAAGCTCTCTTGAAACACGTGTGGATATACCATTGCGAATGACTCCGTATTTGTCGAGCAGACTGGGACAATTCATCTCGGAACAAGACTTGCGAGCTCCGATATCAATTTCGAGGGGCACATGGAATCCGGAAACTCCGATGTTGCGGAACTGAATATCCAAATTAACTCGCCATGACCAGATATGAAGGAGGTTATCAGACTCACCGAGAGAGCGACGAGTGAGATGCTATATGTTCAAACAACGTAACGGATTCACTTCGCTAGTCCTGTATGCCTAGAAGTTCGTCGCGGACAATAAGTACCTTTTTGCCACACTTTCAACGGACTCTATACTAGTGGTCCATATCACCAAGAGATAGAATTTCTTTCAATTCTGCACGACAACGTGGATAAACATGGCGTCGGTGGGTTCAATCACAATGATCGGCATGGGGGAATAAAGGGTACCCGTGCTAAGTCTATGAACCTCATGAGAAAAGGCGGCGTTAGTCTCGACCTATTTGTGTAGGGAGTTGGGAGCTGTGCTAGAGGCACTAACGGCGAAAGAAAATGGCATTGTGATGGACAATGGGGTGGGCGAGGGACGCAAAATAATACGAACTGAGTGGTATTCGTGTATCCCAGGATGAAACCTCATCGCGGCTATAACATCTCGCGTGGGGACTTCAAATACCGCGCAGAATACTGCCTATCATTGTAATGACGACAGTTTCTGTAGCTTAAAGTCTAACAACGCCACCATCGTGGCTACGATTAGCTTGTTGGCTCTCGCTTCCATCGCCAACCTCACCCATTGGGTTGTGTGACAGACATTTGCTAGACATTAAGAAGCGGAGTTTTCGGGTACCTATTACTATACAGTGGCAGTGGTAATTAGCTCCTTGGCAAAATAGGATGCTGGCGTTCGAGTTCAAATGCAAATATTAGTGGTTATGATGGTTTGGTAACATCTACATAAGGCCGTGCAGTTTTATAACCTCAACTTCACTTAGACCAGTCTAGTCTTTATCAGGTACTCCTTCACCTTACCCGTTCGCTTTCTTTCTTCTTCTCCTTTTTTTTTAAAAAAAAAAGGGAAAGAAAATAAACCAGAGTTGTTTTACAGCTGGGCACCTTACGTTTTTATTTGCACTTTGCCTAAGTGCAACAATGAACTGTGACGTCTTCGACAAGTGGAGAGCTAGTTGTGCCGCTTAGAGAGCTAATCTCAAGATATCTAACGCCTGAGACAAAGCGTAACAAGGAACTAATGTGAAATATCTGATACCTGCCTACACTATTGTATTCAGGGTTTGGATGTTTGACACCAAAATTCAGACTGGATATGGAGCGACAGTTTGTGAGCAACACATGACGATTGGGGGGGCAAACGGCACAAAATTACCCCCAATTAACCATCTTGAGAACACATTGGGTGATGGGGAACCAGATAGCCCTTGGTGATGGGGCAAAGACAATGCAAGCTTACACGCCACTAATGTATTCGAGCAGGGGAGCAGCCTCAAGTAGGACCTGAAGCAACCCTGGTTGGTTGGCATTTGGGCCAGCTCAGCTTGCATGTACCTCAACAGTTGGCGGGGTAGATTCTCACTTCGTCGTGGTCGCGACGAGAAATTTTCAGATCTTTTGCTCCTTGCCAGCAGAACGACAAACGCGAGCCCAACTTTGGCCAATGGTGTCCTACCTCCCCCTGTAGTTTCTTCATAGCAGGCGGTTTTTTTATATGAACAGAAGATTCGAGGAATCGAGGGAGCAACCCAGGAACCAAGTAAGTACTACATCAGGGTCCAGGCGCCTGCTTTTGTGGCCATCTCTCTTCGTGTCTACTACTTCATACCTTATGAGCGTGGCTTTCCTCACCTAGTAACCCCTAGACCGGTTCCGGGCGCGATTCGAACTCGACCTCGAACTCGAGCTCGAGCTCATACCATATCCAGCGTTGGGGAGGGCAAAGCCGTCGTGAAGAGCCGTGGCGGCAGGGTGACTCGAAGGCAAAGCGAGTCGATGGAATGAAAGAGCGGTTAGACAACTTCGAAAAAAGGTGGGATCAATCTAATTTACGCTGGGCTTGCGTAAGTGTACTACTAACGCAAATGGCGAGCGAGTATTAACATTGTCAAAGTGCTCATGTTCTCTTCGTAACCACTCTTACACATACGATATAGACTGCTACATGTGTAGTCACCGGCGGTGTGATATATGCTTGGTGTTCGAAACTCGTTAGCGACGATTCGTCCGGGACTCTCTCAGTATTTGCCTATTCTTCTTATTCGATCGTTACGATCGGTCTGTCAAGCATCGGTTACTCGCAATACAGGGATAGCTTAGCATGTCGGACGAAAGAATGCGCGGCTTCGCGTTACAGTGTCCCTGGTCGAATTGCTTCCCGCAACTATATGACTACTTCCCAAGGCCACCATGTTCGAAGACACCGTTTGCCGACTTTCGAGAGGTAATCGATCACATCTGGAAATACCATTCTTCTCTTCTGTCCTGTGATAGTTGTAATTATCGATTCCTAGGCGCCAAAAGAGGAGAAAGGGACCGGCCAGCTTTAGTTCGACTGAAGAACGAGCATATCAAGAACTGTCACTCTGATAAGGTAAGTCACTCTGGGCCGCGAGCGCCGGATCACGGCTAATTCGAAGCACAGAGCAAAGACGTCCCGAGAAGCCCTCAAGATTCTATAAAAACGATGACAGACGAACAAGACGAGATATTACAGAACTGGAAGCCTATGGATAGAGGGAACAAAGACACAGCAGAGTCGAACTATAGATCGCTATGTTCTTCTCTTTTTGGGAATAAGGTTAAAGTGCCTGCGAATCTTAGTAAGTCTGCCCTAGTTTTGGACTGTGCGACTGCAGAAATCCGGACTGACGACTGGTAGGGTATAACTATCTCATAGCTGAATACACTACCAACCCCGAATCCGCGAGACTGGGCCAGAAAAACGAAGAATACGTCATACAACACCGGGCTGCTACTCAGCATGGATCGACAGCCGACTTGCATCAACAACTAAGCCCTAACACTAACCAATATATTAAGAACCCGCTACTGCTCGATGAATGCCCACCACCTAGTAACTGGATAGTGCCAAAGCCAGCTCCTGACCAGGACTCTGGTTACGCCTCTAAGCCTTCTGGTGAGGCAACCCTCCAAGCGAGCAATGGAACCTACATTAACTCGGCCTGGGGCTACGACTCTGCTTGGCGCCAGTCCAACGTTCCCGTTGGGTATGCGTATGGGGGGGATACCTTTTTCGATGCAGCGCTTAATTACCGGCCACCTTCAGTCGAAATTGAGACTGAGGACAACAACTGGGAGCTGGACAATCCCGATGGGCCAGTTGGCTAAGATCCAGCGCTCATCATGGCACAAAGACCTGGTATTAGACCTTAGACCTATACGCGGCGCTAAGCTAATCTAATCTACGGGTATTGAGTGTGATTTTTATGTGCATTTTCAGGGCATTCCTATAGTCTTTAGGATAGGAACAGATTGTTGAATCAACCATGGTGGCACGTTTGCGTCTGTCTAATTGATGTTAATTTCTTCCAGTTTCTACGTTTCTCGCGAATAGCGTATTCATCCCTGCGATTCCGACTCCCCCCTATTCCTCTCCACCTTTCCTCCAAAACAGCATCCAGCATCGCTCCCATTCCATATTACTCTACCTCTTTAAATATTGTACCTTGCTCTCTTAAGCTAGCTCAACGTGAATACTCAACACCCGCACCAACCAGACTTCAAGGCCATGGCGGACAGCCAGCTATAGGACGCTGGCGCACGGCCCATGGGTTCTGGGCAGTCCCGTTCGAACGGTTTCCGGGAATAGCTGCACTAGACGCCGGCCGGCATATCTTGATCGCGCTTGGCTATATCCGAAAGGGGCTTGGAAGCGTAAACACCGTCATCGACGGCATTGATGCTCGCTTCGACACTATAGAACGACGCAAACAATATCGACTCATCTGCATTGCTTCGGAAAATTAAAAGAATAACGCTATTGTACGCATACATACGCAGTGTGAAATGTAGTAGGTAGACCTGACGATCGAATCGACCCTCTTTATGCAGTTTCAACAAGCACTAGAGTTAAAAACTTCCCAAAGACAGTGGATTAGTTCGGTAAGCTTAAGGAGCGATGAGCTTTGCAGAATACTGCGAACCTACACGGTAAGTCAAGGTAACCAATAGTGCGCCTATAGAAGAATATATTCGCAAATATAGCCTGGAGTTCGCCCGCCTGGCTGAACAGGAGAATTAGACCTAGAGCCTCCCTTGATCGCATAGATAATTATTAGTTGAGTTGAACACTCTTCCAAGCCCTTACAATGGATGAGCAGAATGTATTGTCGGATAGGCTTTGGAGGATCGAGCTGCGTTATCTTCGCAGTGTAAGATCGGCTTCAGGGGAAGGTTGTTGGAGGGATGCACATGTTCCATTACACTATGATTATATGCATACCCATTAGTGTAGGTAGCTTGATCGATCACAACCCCCCGGGCAATCTGTTGATACGAGTGAATCAACATACACTTTACTTTACACGCTCTCTCCACGGTGATTATATATTCAACTCGGTCGAAACTGACTGCATAGTAGGGATCAGGGGAGCATAAAAACTAAGATGTGTACTCATCATTAATCCCTCGCGATCGGAACAAATTATGGAAGGCTCAAGGGATTGCACGCCAGGAGACTTGATTTTGAATAGATATACACACAAAAGCTGCGGTAGGGTCTCTTTTCGAATACTGTATATACACCACGGTTTCGATCCGACCACTTGCTAACAAGACAGTATCAGCCCTTAAACTCCATTTATGTATGAATATGCATCTCCCGAGAGACGTCCCCAGTCCAGTGAATGCACGAGATCTATAATCTAAGTCTTTGCTTTACCGGCCCTTACCTTGCCTCTGGAGCTGGAGGAGCCGGGTTCGGGCGCGGCGGGTGTACCGCTGTTGTCCCCTACTCCTACTCCGCCACCTCCGTTGCGGGAGCCGCCTTTGGGCTTATTATTACCCCGGCCACGTCGGCCTCCCCCTTCCTTCTTCTTTCCCTTGTTTTCTTCACGAGCTATTCTTCTTGCTTGTTCCTCCATCGTGCGGCGACTCTCCTGGTCCCACCATTCCTGGAATTCTTGTTCCTGTTGGATTTCTTGCAGACTGCGCTTAGCGACTGCCTCGCGGCGGGTCTGCTGCTCGCGCTGCTGTTGCCCGATGATATCTGCAAGAGCGAGCCCAATTTCCTGTTCTGGCTTCGGGGCACGTTTGATATAGGACTTGGAGTGGGGAGTTATTGGTTGGGATGGGGGACGTGTTGACGATGGGGACGACTGTGGTGCAGTGCTTGGCTTCTGTCCAGAAAACCTTGTATCGGGTGACGCAGCTCGTCTTGGTATAGATTTACTTGAAGAAGCCTCCGCGGCCACTAATGGGTTGGGCTTTGGAGGCTTTGGAGGCCTTGCAGTAGAGGCAGAATCAGGATGAAGTAGGTCGTTCATGGATGTTGTAGGTTCTGCCTTTGTATTCTTCCAAGGTGCAGGCTTTTTATCACTAACCTGACTCCACGGCGCTTGCAATTGTTTTTTGATCTCAGCTTCTTGTCGGGCTGCTTGATCTGCTTGCTGCTGAAGCTGCTTCTTTCTCTCCTTTTGTGAAAGCTTTTGAGGGGTGAGTTTGGAACCTGCTTCGCGGCTTTGAGCGGCTAGTCCAGCAGAAAGCGCTGAATGTACCGGCTTTGATTCTGCTAATATTTCTCGAAGATCTAAACGGCTAGTTGGTAGAGCCGAAGACCTCCAAGGACTTGCAGTTGGTTTGGGTCGGCCTTGGATAGCATCGTTAGACAGCCCAGGTGCCAGCGGCGCAGAGTGAACCACCAAAGCCGGGGATGATGGGAAAAGTTCAGGCGTGTTCAATGTGACATCTTCTTGTGGACTACGTTGGGGCTCCGACAACGGCGGCAAACGATCTAAGTTGTTACGGTCGCCAACCACCACAGGTCTAGGGCTCGGTGACAGAGGACTACCTCCACCTATCTCTTCATCTCCATCCATATCGAACATGAGGTCAGCCATGGAGGTTCTGGGCCGAAGATCTGGGCTAAACGGTTGGTTACGTGCCGTTTTCGATTTCTGCCGCGCTGCTCTGTCGGCTGTTGGTGAAACACTAGAAAGCTCATCAAAGCTGCCGAACCGAGTTTTATAAGACGAGGCTTTCTTTTCATCATCTTTGAGAGCTGCCTTGAAAGCCATGTCTTTTACACGGATTTGCCTCTCCTCGTACATGTCGTGCGCTAGTTCGGGGTTTTGCTCGTGAAGTAGCAATTCAGCTCTTCCGCTTCGGGCGAATGGGCACCGCGCAAGTTGATTAGCCCGAACAACATCATCCAGTTCGTTTAAGAGATATTCATCGAGTTCATCAAGGAGACTGAATGGATGTTAGCTAGCTTCTATGAAACTTGTCACATTTGATCTCAAATGTGAATAAACGATGTATTAAAAAGGTGATTTCGGCAGATGCATGTGGTAAATTCTGAGAAGTCCCTTAGGAAAGTTTAAGGTTCAATGATAACACTTACTGGTTCTCAAGCATTGCTTCCACCTGAAGACAAATATACTCAAGACCCTTCTCCTTAAATTCAGTAACAGAGCAAGGGCTTATGAGATTTAACAAAGTTGAGATATTTCGCGTTGACACTATTTTTTTTTGGTCAGTCCGCTGGAAACTTTGGGATGTTGGACAGTGTAGTGAGACATACCAAAACGACCAATAATATTCTGACAGATTTGTGATAGCCGATCAAGCATCAATTCGTTGGCGATGCTCATTACATCCATAACCAGTTCGGAAAAAACGTCGATGCTCTCTGCAACCACTGAATCGAAAAGTTTTTCTCCCACATCTGCATATAAGAATTGAAGAACGTAGTGGAATGATTCTGGATGCATGTGACGCAAATCGATATTCACAAGATCAGAATCGTCTTGTGCCGCTCGGCGACTCTCAAGCCATTTACCACGTGAACGTCCATTGAAAAGTCCTTCAAACCAGGGGCATCTCTGGCACAACATCGTACTATGCACCACAATTTCATCCCCATCGAGCTCTAATAGAGCATCACCATCCTCGAAAAATACCGGGTCATTGATTGCATCTCGGAAATCTACGTTCATTGAGCGAGATGCAGTAGTCTGCATCCGCGCAGCGGCTTCAAGCCTCTGCATCCCCAGGCGAGTAGCCAGTTTCATGACGTCGGTACGAATTTGACGGTATCTGTGGGCCAAAGGTGAGGCTTGCCGTGTAAAATTCCAGGCGGGAATGACACTATCGCGGTACATATAGACAATAATGTTGAGTAACGCGATTATGTCGAATTGCCAAATGAACTCAATAATTATCTCGCCTTGCTCTTCCACAATGGTAAGAAGGCCGGGGATTTCATAGTGCCCAGTTTCCCGAAATCGTTGTAACCCCGAACGAAGAACCGCGCTCCGTGCTGATAGAACCCAAGAGTGTACTGGGAGTGAGAACTTTGGGTTCGAAGCGGAGCGGATAGCTACGCCCAAGGCCCGGTTTGCGAAAGTCCACTCCGTGAAGTGGGTTGCTAAGTCAGCCTCGAGGTCGGTTGATGTCAATACCTCGTAACTCAAATCATCAACATGTTCCTTTAGCTTCTCCGGATTTTGAAACTTCCAGGTGTCTTTATTCTCTCTTGCGCTTGAATTTAGGGCCTTGAATCCTCGGAGAGGAAGCAAAGGGCTAATATCCTCCCATAGTGTAGGTTGAGAAATTTCAAGCTGGTCTCGAGTAACATCACAGTCTTTGCGAACGGCTGCATAGGCACCAAATGTTGAGCATCTCACCGCGGTTACATCGGTGACATACGGAACACGCTGAAACTTGAAATCCTTTCTTTTGTATTCCGAAGAACCCAAGCTCTTGGTGTCCTGGGCTTTGGCACGCCTGATTCGTCGCCAGACGGCCCCAGACTCCGTGGATATAATGACGGAGCCGTTTTCGCCCACCCCAACGGACTTGGCCCCATCTTTTCGCGAGTTCCAAACACATTGTGGTGTAGTAATCGCGTCTTTTATTTTCGACGGGTTTGTGGTTGACGTAGTGAGCTGATCACTATCAGAATTATGGTTGAGCCGCATTGTAAATAGATCTCCACTACCAGTGACGGCTGCGATTGTATCACCACCGGACGCGATTTGATGGATCTCTCGACGCTTTGAGTCGTAAGAAGAGGCCGACGAGAATTGTATTGACTGCTGTAGAGATGGATTGGTGAATAAAGTCGTGCTTTGAAGGTTGATCGTCTTATATCCGTAACTAGTAAAGATGACCAATGACCGGTCACCAAACAGGCAACATGTTGCTCTATCAATGGCAGAAATAGCCGACACGACAGAAGAGTGGCTTGAAATCAAGGTAGCAGCAACTTTTCGCGGAATGGTTTGGACTTCAAGGGATCGAGAATCCGCATCCATGAGGCCCAGTTGTCCAACGTTCTTTCCCCAACAGAAAAGGGATGAGCCCGTGTGCACGACAGAATGTATCGACGAGGCTGCAGCACCAAGTATCATCTCCTTTTTTAAAGGTCCAAAAACCTGACGGGGGGTGGTGCTGATCGGCTCCTCGTCAGGCTTTATTGGCGGCGGTAGCGTATATCCCAACTGAGAGTAATAATTTGACCCCCACGACCATAATTCACCTTCGCTAGTGATAGCCAGGGTGTGGTTCTGTCCAAGCGCGACTGCAGTAACTTTCTTATCAGATAGTCCCCCCTGAACAGGCGTGAAGCTGAGCTTCGTGTTTTCGTCACCGAGCCCAAGGCGACCGCCCCGGCCAAGACCGGAAACGTAGAGGTTAGAAAATGGGTCCGTTGTAAGAACGGCACTATGGAACTTAGAGAGTGCGATGTCCTGGAAGACTAGAGGGCGATTCCGAACCAGGGCAGGAATATCTGCGAGATTTCGCGACGAGGAATCATCGCTAGTAAGGTGGTGCCCTTGCGCGGAGAGTTGCTGGTCATGAAGATGATAAATCAGGTGGTCTGGACGCTCCACGTAGACTCGTTCTGGATACTGCCTGTCATCTTCATGGCCCACGCCAAGCGACAAGTTGTTATTGCTTCCAAAGGTGAATAATTCTTCTCCTAGGCCAGAAGATCTGATAGGATACCTAGAACACCACAGTCAGTATACTTCTTGAGCTCCAACTGCATGGAGTCTTACTGGGCCTCGGAGCCTCCAGTAACTTCGTCGGCCTCCGATTCATCTTCGAGACCGGGACGCTCTTCGGCTGTTTTCAAGGAACGGAGCGCAATGGTGGCGTTATAGAGGTCGAACGGACTATTGCCTTCGTGATCTTTCGTCTTGATCAATTGACCAATCTTCGTAGTGCTAGACCCAAATGACTCTTTCAGGTCCCGGCGTTCTTTCGCAAGCAAGAGTCGCGCGATTGATAGGTTTCCATTGTATAAAGCTCTATGCAATGCGTTCCAACCGCTTTCAGGATCTTGAACGTATATGTCGATGGCAGGATGGTCCAAAAGAGCTTCAACAAAAGCGACGGCATCGGGCGATGTAGAGGAAGCGGAGCGCAAGAGGAGGGTGAGGCCACAGTAATCGCGAGCATTGATTTCGGCCTTCCCAAGACTACCGGCAGAGCCCCTCGTCGCGGAAAAGCCTGCGCCAAAACCAGAGACCTTGCGCGACTTGGTGACAGACCGTGGCGAAGTCCCGAGAGCCCCGAGGCTGCCTACTCCCGGGCCTGAGCTTCTGGCTGGGGTCTGGGAAGGGCCGGCCGCGGCAAGCAATCGACAGAAATTGTCGATGTCATTTTCCCAGAAACACTTCCACAGGCTTATCATCGACGCTCTCGGGTATGGATGTCTCGGCTACTCCAGATAGCACCTCGCCGAAGCCTCGAGGACTGCAGCCTGTTTAAAGGTACGACTGGAAAAGCTTCGACCGAGGGGAGGTGTGGGGGCTATCCCGGGATTGGAGTTACGAATTCGGAGCGCGCGATGGCTATTGTATGCTCGGTGTGGGTTCGAATCGTGAACGGGGCGAAGAGAGAACAAGATGGCGGATGGCGGATCAGATCGGAGGGGTATGATAAGGCCCGGATATAGTGTAAAATGCGTTGGGAGGTACAGAGGTCGTAGGAGCTGGATGATATTAAGATTGAGGGGCAATAGATAGACAGCCTTTACTCAAGGTTTGCGGTGTTTACTCAAGGTTTGCGGTGTCTCGCTCGTCTCGAGAAAATGAGTTGAAACGAGTCAGGATGAGTAAAGAAGCTGGGAAAGGTGGCCAAAGGTGTCATAAACCAAGTATATCCAAGTATCTAGCACAGGGCTGTCGCATTTGATCCCCCGCAACAGCCTGCTGGTACGCCTACTGCGCTATAAGTCCTTACCTGGTAGGTAGTTGGTTTAAGTTAGTCTGTCACCTAAACATCCCCCCAACGCAGTGTTCCACAGGGGTCGATAAGCTCTAACGAATCAAAGTCCCGAAGTGGTGAGCATGGGCGATCTATGGGCGATCCTCGAGGGCATAATAATATCACAACCGGGCACGTTTTTTATAGACTTTTATGTACCTAGGTAGCTACATGCACATTACAGTGTAGACCCAGTGAATGTCCAATCAAGTATTCTCTTCAGCCAACCTACGAGAACACATGATAGATCCGGGCCACTCTGATTTGACTATCCCCCTCCGTTACCTACCTACCGAACGTCCGATGGGCTGGAGGCTCGAATGCTCGGCTGTTGTTCGTGCAGCTGCAGGTCATAAGCTGTGGGGTAGTAGTTCGTCTATAGAGTACATATGCAGCGGGCCGGCTATTGTTGGGTCATCTATTGGCGCGAGCAGATCGCGCTGTAAATGGTGGAACTGCCAACGGCATGTTTCAAGTGTTAACTCTATGCTGTATGAGAAATACTGCTATGATGATTCTTTCATTCGACGCCATTTCCAACGCCTTGGGGTGTCTTTATACAACGTCTGTTCCAATCAGGGTATCAAGCGTGATCAAAATACTCTCCAACATCGAACCGTCTTATGGACGTCTTTATTATTGGAGGGTTCGGAAGAAATCCATAACACCCGTGAAAACAACTGTTTAAAGGTCATCAGTAGCTGCCATGGCTACGTGCGCATGTATGTGTTAGGGACATCTAACTCACCCAGAAGAATACCACCACCAGGGCCCAGTCTCAGCACCTTGGGCAGGAAGCCCTTGTACAAAGCACCGAATCCTTCTTCCTTCATCACGGTGCCGCATGCGGGCCAGGCCCAGTTGTACTTGGGAACCTGACCGGCGACCTTGGGTGTGTTCTGGATGCGGGACTTGACGACATCCATGGGCGTGTTCAGAATTGTGCCCACTGTGCCACCAAAGGTACCGGCGATGATATCGTTGGAGATCTGGGCGCTTTTCGTTTCCGCCTTAGGAAGAAGCTCTCTGACTTGGAAGATGCAGCCGAAGTAGCCTGCATTCCAGAGTATGTGGCGCCACATAGTACTCTCGAGACCGTTGTACAGAGCCAAGACGCCCTCATTCTTGATAACCTTAGATACAACGTCAAGGGCACCCTTGTATTGTCCGGCAGATTCCTTGCTCTGTAATCGCACTAGAAAGAAAAGAAGTGAGTTCCTGCTCAGTTCCGATGAATGCACAGTATTGCTAAGGGCATACTCGGCCTCTGGCATCTTGAAGATGTCGAGCTGTGTAAGTATCCCTGCACAACTGCCACGAAGGTATTTGCGGGATCCACTATGTCTTCACTCACACTTGACCAATTCAAAGGGAACCACAACGAAGGACTCGGTAGCACCGGCTGTAGCACCGGTGAGAATAGAAAGTGGCTGCGTCATCTTTTCAGCACCGAATGCCTTTCTGTAAATCTTTCCCCATTCATCGTTGGCGGCGAATTTAATAGCACGTTTCGGGGCCTCCATCAGGATAGGAGCAGTAATACCGCGGTAAAGCCTCGAGAACCTATGTCGCAGAATGAATATCGCCGCTACAGCAATCACCAGGCTCGTCTCCCTTACCCTTCATTGCGAACTATCTTTTGGAAACAATCCACCATGCCAGTGTAGCCATCGGCGCCGGTCGCCTTGCCGCTTTGCAATTGCAGTCGACTCTTGACGACGTCTAATGGGTACCTGGATGGCAGCGGCGGGTTAGAATCGTAGGGCACTGGCCGAGTAGAGAACCGAGCGTGGGCACGAACATCACTAGAATCTGAACAGCCAACGAGGTTAGCCGCGCATCCGTTGAGCAGCACAATGGGCAGATTGGCGCTTACCTCGGACACGCCGGCGATGGCGCCGGCGGCAAACTGCCATTGGAAACCGAGGGGCTTGTCTGAAGACATGTTGCTTGCTTGGCCTGGTCTTTGATATGAGCACGGTTGGCGGTCAATTGAGAAGTGGGATGAGTGGATGAGCAAGTGGGCAATTGTTTTTATTAGTACCAACGTTAAAGCCTGCGATCTCGCAGAAGATCCCGTCGCCCGCGAAAGACCCACAACCTTGGAAGGCATGCTGCCGCTAGCCCGCCCGCGTTGCGTTATGCTCAGCTGAGCACTAGTCTAACCATTTCGAGCTCTCCGTGTAACTAGTCATTACGCACGAGCCACTTTTACATTCAGCTACATCGGTATTTGTAGCATCAAAACATCAGATACTATAAGGATTGTAGTGAGTGAGATACTGATGTTGTGAATAAAACAACCTGAGGATTTCACTCGGAATTTGATTCAAGGTAGTCTTATGCACTGATCAGTCGCACCTTCCACATGGCCAAAACTTCCCTCACCACAAGCACCGCTGAGGGCGAACTACTAATTACAAAACAGCTCCAACAATACCACAGAATTCCCTATTCTGAGTATCAAAGGATTCCATCTTCTATTCTGTAAATATACTAAGGATGTGAGCCCGTGGACCAACCGTCGACCTCACCACTCAGCAACTATCAGTTAAGTGCAACTCGGCATCATGCACGTAGTGTTAAGTCCATATTTGCACATTGTTCCTTGTACCTTCCTACAACACCAAAGCACCAGATACGTGATAGATGATGAATCCATACTCTTTGTTCAAAAGTTACTAATAAATAAAGAACTGAGTAGAAAAGTAGCAGTGTAGAAGATGTTCATCTACACCCTCTATGCACCTACCTCAGTTCACTCTATCTACTTACTTACGGATGCCTCAAGCCCTCCTAGTGTGAGGCATGCTAGTATCTCAAAAGACAGGATGTTAGAACAATACATGTTGTTTGCTAGTTACCATTCATGTTAGGAAGAAGTAAATTTACAATACCCTTGATTTCTAATCAGCACCTTCCTTATATCTGCTGCTTACCCTCTACGGAACACTTCTGTGAGCTTTAATAGACGATCGACAAACACACCAATACATCACTCAACAGACATAGTCTTGCCAATTAGATGTCCGATACCTTTATGCGTAGTGAGCATATTCTTTAGTTTGGTAATCCAGACCAAGTGGTTCTATCTAGTTGGTTCGCCTTAGACCGCCCATCCTCTATTATCCATCTCTGTCACGCAGCCAAGAAGGGGCGGATTCTCAGTCACAACTCATTAAAATAGATTGTTTTTGCTACTTACCCGCATCACTGAGTATCTGTCATAAGCTTTCCGCTACTTGATATCTACTTAGCCTGAGTTCCACCATTAAGCCCTTCCTGCATCTCACCTTGCATTCACATGAGCAGTTTTAACTAGCATCTCACTCGGAGTTCTACTTTTTCATCTTCAACCAAACCTCATTTCAACAACAGATCTACTCTACCGTTGACTTTGTAACTCACTACAGATTCGGTAGCTTCTTGACAACCAATGATCACATTTCTATCACAGCACCCCACACCCGTTCTGCTCCTTCGCCTATTGAACTGCCTCCCCTTCATATGAGAATGAAGCTCCGGTGATGCTTCTTAGGGCTAGCTGCCCTCTAGTTACCGTCTACCATTTCTATTCAGCATTCTATTAAGGTAGGAATTTGTTAGCGGAGGAGAAGTCAGGTAAACGAAGCCCAATGCATGCACTTGTTTCATTACGCCTCATCCCATTGACTTACCTGACCTGCGGAAAGCACTCCTTCCTAAGATTTCCCTCTTCCCCAGCTTTGCTTCACATGGTCATCTTTACTGAGATACATTATCTATAACCGCTTCATGCATAACTCATAAGTAGTTTCATATTCGTGGCCCTTGTGCCTTGCAAGGTAAATACTACGCTCTTGCCTACTTACCTATCCCCCATCCAGATTTGTTGCACACACTTGCATTTGAGTCTACTTTCACTACCTTGAGCTCCCTTACACTGATACCACATGCTCTTCATACCGACATGAGTAGTCTATCACGGCTTAATATCATAGCTTCCTCCCCGTACCAGAGAGTCACGTTGTTACAGTCCTCAAGCTTTCTACTCATGGTGATTGACTTCCCAATCTCATATTTCCTCTCTAAATACTCTTGACTACTTCACAAACTGACTCTCCCAATAAAGTACAGATAGTACACACGTGCCTTGCGCCTTCTACTTCATATCATATCATTTACGCTCATAAGGAACTCGGGCCTTTTCAACCCCAAATATTTCAGGCATCGAACTTTCAAACCACCATGTCATCATCTCGAGGCCCATCATCGTCTGCGGGTGGTGGTGGCAATAGGAGCAACGCAGACAATAATGATGACAGTTTGTTCGTCGGAAACGGCAGCGATGATGGTAATTATAGTGAAGGTGAACCTGAGCCTTGGCTCCCTGCCGGTAACAACGACGGGGATGAGAGCGAAGGGGGGGAAGAAGAGGAGAACCAACCAGATATGGACATTGACAACAGCAGTGAGGTAGGCCCAGAAGTTATGGACGAGACATCCGATGACGAGGAAGAGCGACGTTCAAGACGTAGACGCCGCGCTCGTAATCCCAACCCAAGACCGAGAACATGCCGAAATTGTGCAGTGATCACGCGGCAATGGCACGATGAGGTTACCAGAATCAACACCGAATCTCAGGAAACGGAACGCAACCTAAAATCCGAGATCCGGAGACTCAACGAAGAAGTTGAGAGACTGAAAGCGGACAATAGAATAGTTTGGAAAGTAAGTTGGATGCACCTCTAAAACTGTTTACTGAGTTACGCTGACCGACGTATCAATAGCCATGGGGTAGGCGACTTGGTGAATTCCTAAAAGACATCCGTGATAGCGATCCAAACCTCGTTGGGACAGATTATGGCGGCTACCACAGTATCTATCATGAAACATGCCAGCAGGGAATCATGTCCACAAGCATCAAGTTCATTCATCCAGACCTACATCTACAGGTCAATACGGTCTACAGTGGATCGCAAATCCAAGATCATTTCAAGTCGCAAATGATTAGCGACGGCTGCAATGTAGATTTCAACGATCTAACGTCAGAGGGCGTACATCGAGCCTACCGCGATATGCTTTTCCCATGGCGATGCACTCGACCTAGGCCACTCCAGTTTTTGGAGTTCTTCCCTTTCAAGTTTGAAGATCTTCCAATTGCCATCCAGTGTCGTATTTGGAAATTGCTCATTCCAAACGGCCAGTTGATGCATTGCCTCTCCCGCATGGACCCTGGGACCCCTCCTCTCGATTGTATGGAGGAAGTAGTACCCTTCCCCAGTCGGTTCCATATTGGCAAAACGCCTTGCAGTATTGCAAAAGCGGACAAACCTTCGAGATACCTTAAATTTCTTCAGGTCTCCAAGCGTTGGTTCTACGCGACAGCTCACTTATTCTACGGTAAGCCCTGTCTGCCCGCAGTTCCTCTCGGCACTTTATATTTGGTTATATGGTTAACCTGCTCTAGCGACGAACACCTTTGCCTTCAGTTCTCTCGGCGAGTTTGGTCGCTTTTGCCAAGGCATAGGAAAGGCTCGTGTTGAGCGACTTGTCCACGTGGAGCTCATGTGGCAAGGGGCGCTGACGCCCAGGCAATCCAAGGGGGTTTCCATACGCAAACGACCTCTATCCTGGTTTATGTATACCAGCCGTCTGCGCACTTTGGTCGTCCACATAAACGAGAGCGCGAAACTTTACATGCGCCGTCCATATGAGATGATGAATCCGAAGGACTATTATAAAGACTTCGCCAGTGATGAAGATACTGACGACGAGTGGGACATATTCCAAATGGAGTCCAAAAGAACAGACCGCCAACCTAACTACCGGAAAAACCGCGGCATGAGAACTGTCCAAGGAATGGACTTCATCTACCAGCTCCGAGGCATGAGATACGTTCGTTTCTACGATAGCAACGCCCAACAAGCACGTCGACAGATCCGTGACTGGTCCTTCTTGCAGGACATCAACAACGTGGTGCGAAGAAGGAAGAGCGACTCGATGGCTCTAAAGACTGAGATCGAAAACCTTCGGCCCCTTACAACACTCGACGATTTCATCCCCGACGATCAACTCAATGAGCTTGTCAAGCGCTTCTACGATGAAACTCCCGTAGAGGACGTGTCTGTAAACGGCTCGGAAACGTCGTTGTCGTCGGGTTCATCCGGAATTTCTGGACTCTCTACATTCTCCAGCGACTTCGATTCTGATTCTGATGATGATGATGATGATGGCTCTGGCGGTCCCTCCCGCCGCAGCAGTCCACGTGGCAGCCACCACCCCGATATCGATCAAGTAGTAGAGATCATTGATAGCGATACCGAGATGGAGGATGACGGCGGGTCATCCGATGGACCGAACGATAACGGATCACAACCGACTTATATCGATCTATCTGAGACCATGAGTGACTCGGGACGTTCGTCGCGCTCACGCTCAACCGGCACCGATGGCTATCCATATGAAAGCGGCCTACACACCACAGTTACGCCCCAGCCTCCCCCCCAGCCTCCTCCCCAGCCTCCCGTCGTAGTCATCGAAGATGACGACAATAACGATGGCAGGCGGCGTCGCAGGGGCCGAGGCGGAGATGTTAGCACTGATAGTGGTGGATTGTTCGTGCGTTCGGGCTCGTGCACTGCCCCAACCGACAACGTCCCCAGCAGTGACAACGAGAGGCCCAACGAAGTCATTGACCTTACTCTCGATGATGTCGACGAAGAACACCAAGGCTCGGCTGATCCAGATCCAGACGAGTCGGAAGGTTCAGGTTCAGCTTCTAACCGATCCATGAAGCGTTCCGGAAGCGATGACGACCCGGGCTAGCGACCCAGGCCTGTCAAACGCCTCAAACAGGAACATGAGCCCCATGAATCACTATTCGTGAGTAGCGACGAGACTGATGGTCCCGTTCTCCCTGGTGATGATGCAAAGGTGCCTATTCAAATTGATGATTAGGAGAGATCTCAGCTCACGGCAAAACATCTGTTTTTCACCTTCTCTTCATACATCCGTTATTATCATCCTGATTTTGATTTTTTTTTCATCTAATCTACTATTAATTCGCATCACCACCCCATCTTTGAGCTCTGGCTCATCCTTTTCATTGGGAAGAATCACTTGGTGACGAGGGTTTCTACTTACGAGAAACACTTAACTGGACTTTTCTCACAACCACGTTATCACTACCATCGCGAATACCGCTTGATTTCTAGACGCATTGAGCGACTAACATATCGGTTTGGCACCACATCGATGGGCCCTTTGAGCATTTTCACTTCAAATCAGCATGTCTGATCTTAATCTCAACTTCACCGTGATATTTTCCTCAATTTGCTCATGTACATTCTCTCTTATCATCCCTGAACTATCTTCTACATGCAGATGCTCAGACGGATTTTACGAAACATTTATGACGATATGGTCTCATCATGAGATACGGTCCTGGCTTTATGTATAATATATGCGCGGATTTCTTCAGATAATCGGGTTTCGCGATGGGTTTACGGAAGGATCTCTGCCTTTCTTTCCTTTCGCTTATGGCTGAAACGGGACGGAAACGGGACGGAAACGAGGACAACGAAGAAAGGGCTAATGAACTGGAGGACATACATGAAGATGCCTAGCTATCTTTATCTTAGTAGGCCTAGGAATCATCAATATTCTTAATCCCAACTATCGGTGACCCGGGAAATATCTCTAAGGAAACGGTGACTTGTACTGTAAGTTGATTTGATACTCATAATCATACTGACCGGTTACTAGGCCTGCTTTTGAGCAGCAGGATGCACAATGGAGTTAGCCAACATCTGACCAGCAACATGGGATCAAATCTGACAATCTACACGAACAAACGGGACCAGCAGCGGAGAAATTTAAGCTACTTAGACCGATCAAGCCCTTAGTAGAACAAATGCACACTTCACTAGACTGTTAGCTAAGTGATCTGAACACGATAATAGCTAGACACACGTATCACCGTACTTCCGTATTTACGTACAATGTCAGATTTCACCTCACGCTCAGATTCTACCTGTCTGATGTTCAAGTATGCGTGGGCTGTTATAATAGTTGGGTATCTGATATAAGATATAAAGTACCTAGCGTAACTCACGTGTCTACATTGAGCCAAATGTTCCGACACTGGTTCCTGTCTCGCTAGTCGAACGTGACCTTCTTCCCCTGGAATTCCACCTTTTGACTCGCTTCTTTCGCCTTCTTAGCCGCAGCCCAGCTAGCATGCAGAGGCCCTGTATCGTCTCGCGTAGGCGGGGGTCTCGGTTTCGGCTTCTCCTCCTCGAAGCTCTGATTCCTGTCCTGCTGCCGAGGTGGACGTCTCTCTTGCGTATCCCTGAATCCTTTGCCCTTGGCTTGGGGGTCGCCATCATGGTGCATTTGCCGTTGCCTGTCCGGATGAATACTGTTCTTCTCGAAGGGGTTATGGATGCCCTTCTTCCACGGCTTAGACATGTCCCCATCGTCTACAGCGCCTCTCTTCATGTCCCAGCCCATGTCCCTCGGGTCCTTCTCTTTCTGGTGATGCTTTGCCTTTTCACCGTACTTCTTGTCCCAGATCGCTTGGCGTGCTCTTTGCCCTCTCCTGTTCTTCCTCGTCGGTGGTGCAACGTCCACGTCTGAGGCTGATTCTGAGCCGGATATGTAACCGCCCATTAAAGACGGCAGGAAAGTCGAGTTGCCGGTATTGAACGATACCGGTTTCACAGCTTTAACTTTGACCTTTTTGGTGGGAGGAGCGAGGGTCTCGTCTTCTGAATCATCAGAGTCGTCCGAAGCTTCGGATAATGAGATGTCATCGAGGGCAAGCTTTCGAGAGGACCTTGATCTACTATCTGCGCGATCGCTTTCGTCGCCATCTTCGTCTTGCTCGTCCTCATCGCTAGAAGCCCCCACCAATTCATCGTACTTCGAGAACATGTTTTCTTCGGCCTCGCTATCGGAGAAGCCTTTGAATTCCGGGCTATCAGACGTCTCGGAGCCTGCACCACTCTCAACATCTTCTTCGTCTTCGGTTTTTTCGACCTTCCTCTTTAACAGCGGTGGTCCTTCGAACTCGGGCTCTTCTGCGTCTTCAGACTCGTCATCCGCAAGACTGTCCAGGTCTTCCCTATCGTCTGCCTGTTCCTCCTTTCCAGCTCTAGGGTTCTTGGTAGCGGTAGATTTCTCCTTGCCCTTGCCTTTGTTCCTCTTCTCTGGCATGGGCACCCGCAAGGTTATGCATGTACCCATGATCGCTTCTTCGATGACATCCTTGACCTGTTTGCGGTTGCATAGCGCGCTGGTGACATTGTGCAATGCTGCTTTTTCTTCCTCTGATAGCTCGGGTTTCGGTACTGGCTTGATATCGGCGGGGAGCTTGGGCGATTCGGCGACTCCCTTGATCTTCAAAAGGGACGAGCATAGATGTGCATGCGCTGCCTGGTGCAGGTCAAGACTCTACAAGACGAGCGTCACGTTAGATCGCCCCATTGCATAGATTACTTGGCCAGTGCCGGGTAACCGTCAATCCCACTTACCTTCAGCACCAGCACCTCCTTCTCCAGCCGGGCACTCTTTTCAGGGTCTGCTTCGCGCAGTCGCTTGCTCAGACGCTGGCGCTCGAAGCCCTTGGCGACTTTGAGTCCACGCACTAACTCCTTCCGCCATTTTGCGAGATTATCTTCTAGACTTGGCTCGCCTCTCTTCCGCTTCGGCATTTTAGATGTACAACGAGCTGTCTGTCAGTGGTGGCCGCAACTTGTTAGAATGATCTTCGTCGGAAAAGTTAAAGTGGGCTTTGCGTACAGTATATCAGCCTTATCGGCCATGAAAGACACTGTACGGGCTAAGGGGATCTACTGTACCGTAGTCCCCTGCACGTCATTTATTTGCGCTAGGGCTGTAAGGGGAAGTACCTATGAAGGACAGTGCCTCAGGCAACCCCTCACGGTAGATTGCATATCAACTGCTCCCATCTACGGAGTAGGTACTCTTCAACTTCAATATCCACTTTGCTATCCAACAAGGAAATAAGGCCAAACCAAAACTGGTCGAGACGTTTTTGGACCGACTATAGCTGGGTCCACCAGGGACTTCATTGCCGAGGGACAATGGCGGGGTCTTTACTAGTAGTTACCTGGGTAGCCAGGATTATAGATTCGATGCGAGACGATTTGATACTGGCAACGAGTTGCGTCTTATTGCTTAAATTATTGAAGGGATATACGTAGATATTGAGTCCTACATAACTATGGCCGACTCTGGGGACAGTGCTGCAGCGTTGAGCGCGGCAAATCTATTCAATGTCAAGGGTCTCGTCGCTGTTGTCACTGGCGGCGGTACCGGTACGTGAGCAAGCCAAAGTCTCTCTTTTGCTTTATTCTCATATCGTATCTAGGCATCGGGCTGATGATCACGAAGGCCCTTGTCGCAAATGGCGCCGCAAAAGTGTACATCCTCGGTCGTCGACTGAATAAGCTGCAGGAGGCAGCTTCGAGCGTCGGCAACCCTAATGTCGTGCCCATCACCTGTGATGTAACGTCCGTCGACGCGCTCAAAGCAGCCGCGTCGCAGATTGAGCAGGACGCCGGCTTCGTGAACTTGCTAGTGTGCAACTCTGGAGTTAGTGGTCCCTTCGGCAAAAGACCCGAGCCGGAGACGACTATCGACGAATTTATCTCGGCAAATATGGCTGTGCCTATCGAGGACTATACAAACACCTTCGCTGTCAACACTAGCGCAGTTTGGTACACCACTATGGCATTCTTGAAGCTCCTTGAAGCTGGCAACACTTGTGCCAATGTGGAACAGAAGTCCCAGGTCGTTGCCATAAGCTCGATTGGTGGCTTTAACAAGATAAGTACCGGAGGATTTGCTTGGTAAGTTCGATTTAAAGCCAACACCAAAGTTCCATATTCTGACTCTGACGTCTTATAGTAAGTAAAACGGACGTCGTCTCGTTGGTCACGAGGACTAAAGCTGACAACCTCTAGACGGACAGAGTAAAGCAGCGTGTACGCATCTTATCAAGCATCTCAGCGTCGTGCTCCCACAATGGGACATTAGAGCAAACTTGATATGCCCAGGCCGTGAGTAGCGCCTTTTCTCTACTGTTCCTCTAACGTAATAAACGCACAATAGCCATTAGCAGCGCTGAATATGAGCACAGTCTACCCCAGTGAGATGTCAGCCCCGATTCTAGCACAGTCGGGACCCATCGTCAAGAGCAAAGTCCCTCTTGAGCGTGTCGGCGACGAGCAGGATATGGGGGGTGCTATACTCTATCTTGCTTCTCGTGCAGGGGCGTACTGCAACGGGACAGTCGTTGTCACGGACGGAGGACGTTTAACGACTTTCCCTTCCACCTTCTAAACTACGGATGTGTTTAATTGTGGCTTATATAGATCCATATCTAGACTTTCCCATAGATTGAAGGTACGTTGACCAGTGCATATAATAGTATCGAACCGCCATCGTGGCTCACTTTTGATTTGCCTAGCTATTGTCGCCAGAACCTTGTAGTGCATAGGACATACACTGATAAGAGCGGCATTTTCATAATCGAGCCTCGTGTAACCAGCAATGATGCAAGGTCCAAATGGATGTATGTGGGTGCGTTATATGGCGCATGTCACATCGATGTACCGTTGAATTCCATCAACTATAAGCATGCTTAAGGAATTCTTTTGTCACTGTCATCCTCAAGTTTTGTGTGTAAGATAGTTGGTACCCAAGAACGGTCCGAAAGGAAAATTCAGGAACTAACTCGGCCCGATCACCTACCTCGGGGGTTCATTCCTGCATCTCGGTTACGCCAGTTTAACGTTTTAGAAGACGGTTCGACTGTCGCTCGCCAGCCAGGTCGGTAAAATGGCCCATAACGATTGAACGTAAATGTATCTAGATAGGTAGCTAGCGGCTCTTTAATGCCTCGCATGGGTACGCGCCACATTGATGACCTAGGTTAGGACATTCTGTAAGAAAGCTATATGGGCCGGCAAGAGCCGAAGTGCGCCTGATTAGCGGAATAAGATGAGGTATTGGAGTGAAGTACCTAGCCTTAGCGATAAATAAGTCCGGCATATCAGCAGCAACGAAAATACATGTTTCACAAGGTGAAGATAGCTTTCGGATTTCCGGCAATCCGGGCCCTAGGTCCGTCCGGTCAGACATTTTAAATCAACCAGACCTGACGGGAGTTTTCCTATCGAAGCAGGCCTCCGATTATTAGAGCGAATGGAGTTCTATTTGTGCCACTAAAGAATACCAACGTAGCCAGGTAGGTCTGTTGTGTACGAACTGCTTTAAGCTGTGCTCGTAGGACCCCACCACTTCTCTGACGTCATTTTCGAGCTATTGTTTTATACCCATCCCTTTCGAAATCGCCTCGACAGAGTACTTTAGCCCTATTCAAATCAACTGGCCAGAGGCTATCTGCCTATAAAGTACAGTAGTAATTATAGTAGTTCATGACCTCTCCCTATTCATTCGGATATTCTAGACGGCCGTACATTTACATCCGATATGCCCTGCAGCGTGATAAGTGAACGGTTTAAAATCGCGGCGTTACGGTTTAGAGTGAGGATCAGGATCCTCTTAAGCCTAGAATGTATAATAAATACTTACGTAGACGGTGAGCGCTTTGTGAGATCTCATATGTGTGTGTGTGCGCGCCAGTCAAACGATGTAGCCTCAGAAAATACCGCTGTCTTCCTATATCCTACTACGTAGGTGCTAAGTTGGATGGGACGCACAAGCTCCACGTACGTATAGGTTATCTAGGTAGGTAGGTATGAATGCCGAGACATATTCGAGGGACGCACCCGGTCTTGTCATGCATGAAATTATAGACAATTCAGTGTACATGTAGGCGTCGCATCTGGCCCGGTTGCCAAAATGCTTTTACAAAGCGCCCGACTCCACTTGATCCCTCGAGCGAGGAGGGAGTCGTTTGCTATATTCCGGAAGAGGCAATATGTTGATAGTCAGCGGCTAGTTCGTTGAAGCTGTGCGACCTTCCGAAGAGACACAACATCATCGGACCACCAACCCGTTCAAGAGTTCGCCGGACGCCTATAAACTCATTGCCTATCTACCTACGTAGTAGGTAGCTAGTAGTCGCAACGGTTGGGTATGGTATGATCCTATTACAGTAGAAGCGGCGATCAGCCGTTCAAGGTTCAACGCACCAGTAACCCCGCATTCTCTGTGGTCGTCGTCTTGTAAGTGGCCCGCGATGACGGCAGAGGAGATACTTCCAAACTACATACATGCTTCTCACGCACATCGCTGCCACCACACCAAAGTGCCGCGACACGTCGCAGGGAACGCCATGTCGCACGAATGGCGGGCAACACAATGAACCCAAGGACAAAGCAGAGGGACGCAGAGTTGGAGATCCCAGTTCCCCATTTCTTCCTCCGACATGCCAGGGATTCCCTCCACGATTTGATTGACTGATTGATTGATTCGGGTATATTCGAAGACACGGTACTCGGCCGCGGTTGGAGAGACTTATAGGTGCTGGCATCGGGTCGCGCTGGCTCGTCCCCTCCTCGTCCCCTCTTCCTCCGTTTACATACATCATTTAAGGTTTCGGCCAACGCCCAGCTTGGTTCTTCCGACAGGAAACTATCAGCGGGCTAGTCCGGTACCTATCTTACTTTCGTACATCTTTGCCTTTGCTCTAAGGCGTAGGACAAGGTTGATAGCATTGCTCACCGCCGTCGTTGCTATAGGTAGCCGATGCTCTTAATTTACCTCTTCACCAATCTCGCGTTGAGTCTACGTCTGTCCCGTTCATTTCTCGAAAGGAAAACTTATCTTGCTGGTCGCGTGCCTTAACTTGTTCCACCGCCCCCGTCTCCCTGATCGTGTGTTTTACCGTCTCTCCTATTTTAATCCACCGTGCCGCCCTGACTGCGTCTGAGCCGCCGCCGCTCCTGGTTTACTTTCATATCTCCCGTTCTCCTCGTCGGCCATTCTCTGTCTGGGACGTTGAGTATACCCCGATTCGGTACCTGCGAACCGTTACCCGCATCTTCCACGCAACAGCTTGCGTGACTGCTGGAGTGCGGCCTTAGCTTCAGCTATCTAAGCAGCTGTATGCAGGTCTCTGCTTACAAAAGGTTGGTGTTGGTGGTTCATACTGTTTCTTTGTTTCTCTGTCTGTTCATCGACTTGATCTCGTCATATTGCCTTGTTACCTAACCACCCATCCTCTTCCGTGTCCCCCATTGACATCGGAGTGGAGCACCCTCGAGTCCAGTCTCCAACCCTCCTACCTTTCCCGACCAGGTTCCACTCTTCCCGAGCTTCATCATAGCGTCAAACACATAACCGACCACAACCGGACTACACCCAACCCTATGTAGTATCGGGTATTGTCCCTTTTCGCCGTTCAGCTCCTACGGGAGGATTGTTGGCTGGAGCAGCCAATTGAACCTCCTAGTTTCCGTGAAAAGACCCGGCCTTATTGGGACTGGCCACCTATAACATGGACATATGATGCGTTGCTCAACATATAAAAGCCCCTTAGCATTCCATTGGCGTGAAGAATCGCTAACTGGTGATTCCACCAGCTCTAGCTCCCTTAATTTTTACCGGCTTCATTAACTCCCACCTGAGGGCGGAGTTGACTTGCCCGTCTAGAAGCGGTGGACGGCATCTTGTCAACTCGTTGATATTATGAGCTCGTCCACACTTAAGCAAGCTGCCGATGCCGCGCGCTCCAAGACTTCAAACATGAGCAAACAAGGCACTGAAACAATCGAAACCATGGCGGTTACAAAAAATGATTTCCTCCATACGCCGATAATGAGAGTGGCTCTACCTTTCATCAACGGTGGTGTTTCGGGTATGGTGGCTACGACGGTCGTTCAGCCCGTTGACATGGTCAAGGTCCGACTCCAACTAGCCGGCGAGGGCGTGGCTACGGGACCAAAGCCCACGCCTATCACAGTAACCCGCGAGATCCTTGCTCAGGGCAAAGTCCTCGATCTTTATACTGGGCTCTCTGCCGGTCTCCTCCGCCAAGGCGTGTACACTACTGCTAGACTAGGATTCTTTGATACGTTTATGAAAAGCCTAACCAAACGTGCCCAGGATAATGGCACACAGATTGGCTTTGCGGAACGTGCGAGTGCTGGTCTCGTTGCAGGTGGAATCGCCGCATTTGTTGGTAACCCGGCTGATCTCGCACTTATTCGCATGCAATCGGACGGTCTCAAACCCATCGCCGAGCGCAAGAACTACAAGTCGGTCGTTGACGCTTTAACATCCATTGTGAAGTCCGAAGGAGTGACAGGACTGTGGGCTGGCGCCACGCCTACCGTTGTGCGAGCCATGGCGCTCAACCTAGGCCAGCTGGCGTTCTTCTCAGAAGCGAAGGCTCAGCTCAAGACACGTACCTCACTGGCTCCACAAACACAAACTCTAACCGCAAGTGCTATTGCTGGATTCTTCGCCAGCTTTCTCAGTCTGCCGTTCGACTTTTGCAAGACGAGGTTACAGAAACAACAGCGTGGACCTGATGGAAAATTACCGTACAAAAATATGGCTGACTGTTTCGTCAAAGTTGCGAGACAGGAGGGTTTGATGCGATTCTATCGTGGATTCGGCACATACTACGTGCGTATTGCGCCGCATGCGTAAGTTGCTCTTGGGCAAATTTCCCCGCCTGTTCGACCAAGAAAACGAATGACCGAAACTAACGAATTTGGTGGTAGAATGGTAACGCTCATCGTGGTGGACTACCTAGGTTGGTTGACAAGATAAATAAGCATTTTGTCAGTCCTATTCGCCCGATATTATAGGAATGTTTTTTGAGATTGGCATGAGACATGCAGCTCGCTCATGCGGATCAGGTTTAAGGCGTTATGTGGAACGACCACCCCGATACGTCGGCTGGCTTTATTTGAGCATTATGAGGTGCGACAAACAGCGGAGGTCGTAAGACCAAGCTAACGAGGTATACAACCTTGTACAGCATCCTTATAGCATAATATACTAGTTTTTGACTCTTTCAACCGCTTCTTATTCTCGTGCCGTTAAACGAAGCGGCACACAATAATTTTTTCCCTCTGCCGACATTGCAGACCAGCACGGCGTAGCTCAGACAGTCCGGTCTTATGGCAACCTTTCGCTACCACCATTCTTAGTACATATGATCCATGTCAAGTGTCCGCACGGCCAGAGAAAAGTCTCTGAGCCGCTTCGTACAGCCCAATCCACCGTATCGCCTGTGGCGCCACACGTACGCAGAAGTACCTCAACCTCATCCGCAGTCCGCGTGCGCACACTGGATATAACGCCGTCAAAGACTAGTACGAAGGGCACAACCGGGACTACGTAGACGAAGAAGAGGATCTGGGGCGACCACCAGTAGAGTAGGGGCGCGATCAGAAGGATAAATACGCCGAATAGCATACACGAAACGAAGGAAGAGAACGTGCGGGATTGGAGTTCAAAGATCCTATGTGTATATGTTAGTTAAGCCTGATCATCAATAGCTCAATACGGTAAGTATTTCTCGGACTTGAGAAAGAGAAAAGACTTACCCGAATCCGTCACTTGTCGAGACCGTGTTCTTCAGAATCGCCCTCGCGAGGTCGTCGTCGAAGTGATGGAACGCGAGATTAAAGAGCCGAAACACGCCCTTGCCGTGCGTCTTGTTCTGGATGATCAGATCCGGCGGCGCGGCGGCAGCGTCCACGGGCGTCGAGACATAGGTGAGGTGCGGGCTCTTGCGCGCCGCCTGCTCCCAGCTCTCGACGTGCGGGTGCAGGTCCGTGAGAACGAACTTGACGGCCTCGCCTCTGTTCCTGTCCCGGGCGTGGCCGCGATTCTGGGCCGGGCTCTGGGAGGCCACGGCTGCGTAGCTCGACGACGCCGACGACGAGGAAGATGGCCCGTCGTCCGACGAGCCGGAACGCGTGGCGTCGAGCTGCTGGTTCAGCGCTTGCTCGATGTACGGCGTTGGGCCGCCGGCCCCTGCGCAGAAGTCGATGTACGTGTATGACGATACCGACGCGCCGAGCTCGCGCCGCAGAATGCTGGCTGCTAGAGTTGCTGGACTGCAGGGTTGGAGCAGAGGGACCCTTGTCGTCCAGGCGTGCGTCAGGCCTGCTTGCACGTATGCGCGGAGGAAGGCCGGGAACCTGTGATGAAAAGGGGCGTGGTCAGTCGTGTTAATGGGATGGACTGCCGGGACGACCCGTCTCGCTTTCTGGTGCAAGTAGACAGATACATGGAGCCACTTGGTTATCGGTAAATAGGCAGAGGCGAATAGAAATCACGCGCCGATATAAGCGTGTAGTTCGTCCATTTGGAGTGTGCATACCAGGACTGATCGGCAATCTCGAAGAGATGCAGCCGGGGGATCCACGGGGCCATTCTTGTTTGGCTTGCTGCTTAAGCAAGAGACAGCTCCCGTAGGTCTCAATTGATAGGTTTGGATACTCAATTCAGGGTCTCGAGGTAATGAAATGAGCGTCAAAAGTCTTGTTCTCAAGACATTGAAAAGAAAACTCGCAATAGCTTGGGTAATAAGACGGATCTACCGTCCATGTCGGTGTGTGATTCCCATGAATATCTTGAGACAGAAAGGAGCGCAGCTCTGACGTCGTCATTATTGCTACAACAGTGACGGGCCCCTGCAGCATCCACTATCCCGCATGGTCTAGGCCTGAAACCGTTCATATACAGGTACTTTTGTGGCTGGTAATAAGGCTGAAACCATGGGTGTCTGGCCTTTCAGACTGAGCCCTATCTCCATGATTCATCACCATCTTTCTTCACATGTTTGAGACGATAAATCCTTGAGATGGATCGAAGAGCATTTTGATTTTTAATTTCAAGCTACAGCCTCTCTTCATTTCTTGCTGCACTCATGCAGTTTGTCATTTTTTATGTTCCGTATAAATTAAATACCTAGTACTCCGGAGCTAGGTAGCGTGTTCGTCCGGCACCCCGCGAGAAGGACTATGACAGTCATCCTCGATGGATACGGCTTCATATGGCTGGCGCTTATATGCATACTCGTAATATACCAATTTTCGCTCCGAACGCCTAGTATTCGTCGAAATGGTACGCCTCTGAGGTACGTGTTCCCGAATCAAAATCAAATGGCCGTGTGTGCCACGTCTTACACCTACGGGCCAATAGGAAACCCCCGAACACACTGCCTATAGCGGGGAATGGCTTGCTATTCTTGCAAGATCGCAAGAAGCTCTTCTCGTGGTTCGTAAAATGTGAGAGGCAGTTTGGTCTCGAGACGTTTCAGATCACCGTACCTAGTCTTCATCCGGGTGTCGTCATCAATGACCCTAGCAATCTTGACTACGTCTTCAAGAACGAAGGCGTGTTCGCGAAGGGCGATTTCGTCAAGCAGCGGTCGTGGGATCTCTTCGGCAATGGGATAATCAATGCCGACGGCGAGCTCTGGAAGGCTCAGAGAAAAGCAGGTTTGCATTTTCTCAACATACCCAACCTTCGTGTCTTGACAGATGTTGCCCTCCCCCGGTACTTGAATCGTAGTATCAACCATCTAAGGATGCGGGCCAAGGAGGGCAAAATCGTCGACTTGCAGCTTGTTTTCCATGAGATAACTAGCCTGCTGATGGGAAAAATGGCCTACGATATGGAAATGCACGCTGATGACGATTTTACTACATCATTCGATCACGCTTCCGGGGCTGTCGCAGAGCGCTTTCAGAATCCAATATGGTTCATTACCGAGATTCTTACGGGCTTCCGACTCAGGAAATCGCTAGCTGTTGTACGGCAGTTTGGATTGGGCATTGTCAACAATGCTGTAGATGGGCACCAAAAATCACCCGAGCCTCTAACTCAGCTAGACGATGCTGACGGAAAAAGACTAGACCAAGTGTCTGGTAGTTTAATCCACTCTCTGCTCGCATCTTTGGGCTCACAACACAAGCTAGTAGCGGATGCAGCGCTCACATACTTGACGGCGGGGAGAGACACTACTGCACAGGCATTGACATGGTGCCTATATCTGCTGATGCAGAATAGCACCGCTATAGAGAAGATCAGAAAAGAAGCGCAGGGAGTGCTTAAAATCCAGAGTTTTGATTCCCAGCAGCTGGGCAGCAAAGGTGACACCTCGTCCGCTGTTTTCGCTCCTACATCCCTGCCTTATACGATGGCAGTCTTCTACGAGACTCTTCGCATATACCCCCCGATACCTTTTGAGATCAGGGAATGCGAACAAGCTACGACATTACCCGATGGGACGTTTCTCCCCGAGAAAGCCGTCGTATTGTGGAGCCTATGGGCGATGAACCGGTCCAAAATTACCTGGGGCGAAGATGCTGATTTATTCAGACCCGAGCGATGGCTCACTGAGAACGGCAAACTGATCACTAAGGGGCCGTCGGAATTTCCTGTTTTCTGTAAGTAGTACCCTTGGAGCTTGACTAATATTTTATCCCTTACCGTGGGAAGAAATTACTGACATCTGGGATGCGAAGATGGTGGACAAAGGACCTGTCTTGGTAAGCGAATGGCTGAAATCATCGCAACCCAGGTCATTGCTACCATGGTTCTATTATTCGATTTTACACCGGCATATGAGGGTGAAAGGGTCAGCAAAATCAGCCTTACACTCCCCATGAAGGACGGTCTTCCTTGCCACGTAAGGGATAGAGCTTAGGGGAAGCGCGTAGAATATGTGCTCCTTGTCCATTGTTCTCGTCAATTTTAGCCTTTCCGCTATGCGTGGATTCTTGTGGGACGGACGGGCGGCAAGATTTGACTATGCGTGTAAGTTATCCCAATGCGAAGAGCTTACGATTGAACTGTTGGGATCGGCACTGACTTGTTAAAGCTTCACTAGAATCAGGGTCCAACGTTTCGATGAAAAGGTTTACTAGGAATATCTTATACGCAACTAATCATTCGGCCGATCAGGAAGCTTTGGGTCACAAAGTTTTTTTTACGACTAGAGTCCGGTTTAATGATTTGTGAAGTAAGAGATCTCGGCATTTTACACGGTTTCCGGTTCAGTTATGGCTGTGAGGCCTTCCGGCGGCGAGTAGAACGGATAATACAAGCACAATATCTGCGCGACTGATATTCTCTCTGACTAAGTCCTGTGGCTTGTTATGCGGAAGTGAGAACACAAGCATGGGCCTCCCGCTCGTCATTTGGGTACGAATAGCTTTCTACCCTTGAGATCCTCGCAGAAACTAGAGTCCTGAGACCACACTTCTAGCATGTCCTTGAAGATCTGGGTATCGACGTCTAGAGCCTCAAGGAGTTCAATCCCAGTGAATTTTTTGCCCCTCTCTATCACATTCTCCATGAGGCCCTTGAAGGTGACCCCGTCAGAGAGGCGACAGAAGTCGGTGAACGCTATGCAAGTCTTGACCCACTGGTTTATGTGTTTAGCGTCGACCGAGCCAGACATCTGGCGCCACTCGAAAGTCTGAATATTCCCTCCTGTTTTGCCCGCTGGCAAGAAGCGCTGGAACCCCACCGAACCTCGCTTATACGCAGCTCGGGATTCCGGCACTTTGTCACGCGCGCTTTGCATCAGTTTAGCAACTTTTTCCATGCTATTACAGGCCCAGATACGGCGGAGCTGCGCATGTCGGAGTCTGCTCAAACCAGCCTCTGGAACGTATTCCGCCATCGTGTCGGAAGCCCCGCCGAGCGAACTCTTCTCCTCCTTGTCGAGGGTTGCTTGCAATTTATTTGCTAGAACGGAGCAGTTGTTCAGGCGGAAGTTGTACTTATTATTATGGCGACTTGGATGCTGCAGCTCTATGATTGCCTTCTCCGTAAGCCAGTATAGCGTGGCGAACTTCTTCAATGTGAGAAGGCTGTATTTGATTAGAGCCATTAGCCACTATTTATGATAAAAATATGTGACAGTTTTTGGAGGCTTGCAAGGGTAATAATATTAGGAGCAAAAAAAGCACAATTAAGACAACTTCCGCCCTCGGACGCGTCGGGGACGGAAATAATCAACTCGGGACACTGACCTGAAGGGCTCGTCACCACGACCCACGTGAACATGCACCGCAGTGGTCTTGTTAAGGTGGATGCGGACAGTCTTAAGAACTCGACAGACATCTTCGATGTCCTGAGCGTAGTCGTCGGAATCCATGACCGGAGAGGTCAGCTCACAGTCAGTCCAATGGTAGGGGCCATGAATAAGCCTGGGACCACCGTGCTTGCTGACGGTGCTTTCACGGCCCAGACGCCAAGTGTCATAGATTACCACGTTATCATGAGGAGGATAGAAGTCGTCGTCGTCCATGGCGCGGAAAGGTATGTCTTCAAGCTGCTGCTGGAGAATCTCCACTACAACACCCAAAGTCAGCAATCCCACCTCGAGCACAATATGTAAGCGTTTCAGAAGTATAGAAAGCCCCCAAGACATGATTATGACTTGAATATGAGTCTTGTGTGTTCTTGAAATAGATTAACAAAGAGAACAAGTTGAAAGATTACTCACGGAGCTGCTCACGCACATCCTTCATGATGAGTTCTTGATCAACACTGGATGTCTTGTACAGATGTTGGTCCTTGATGTCGGGATCGGGATCTTGCGCATCACAGGAAATGCATGGGACTAGGAATTCAATCTCGACCCCGCAAGTTAAAGCCCCCTCGCTGTCATCGCGAACCTCGATCAGCTCATCAATTTTCGGAATGTACGCCATCTTAGATACCTAGATGTGTAGCCGAGTAGCTGTATGGATGGTGCGCAGCTCTAAAAGATTAGGCAGGATCTTGCTGCTTGCAGCTCGGGAAGATGGCAAAGCAAGTCTCTTTCAGCAGGCAAAAAATCCTACAAGAGCTGAAATCTTCGAGAAATGATGTATTTGTTTGTTCTCTTGTTCTGTGAGTCCTGTCATCGACTTGTTGATTGATGCGACTGTGGGTGCGTCAGGAAGGAACCGGAGGCTACCACGCGAACAGCGGTCGTGCAGTAATGTTACTTGGCTACTGTGACAGCGAGGGAACTTGGAAGAATTTTTGATTAATCAATGAATTAGGGCTCAAATAGATCAGATGCTTTCACATTTACGGCAAGAAGCATAATGTATGCAAGCAAACAGGGGCATCGTTGCCTGGGACTCATCACCCAGGCACCCATAAGCAGGTTCTTAATAAATTCAGATTGAGACAAATCTATATATCAGCCCCTCTCTTTCCAATTAAAATAATTCGATGCAAGCAACATAGCTAACCTTTCTGAATCCCCTTCTCATCGCATACCTTGCTTCCATATACTCTTGGGTAGCAACGTTATGTAACACAACTACTCATCGGCGCACTGAAGCTCCCAATTCATTAAGCTGAAGGGCCGAAATAATGACAATTAGTTCAAATATAAATTATACCTTATATAAAACAGCAGGCGCAAGCCACTTGCACGAGTTATATGAGTGCATAGGCCTCCTATCAGAACAACGCCATGCTGAGTAGGTACCTACCTAAGGTACCTACTACTGTACATACAGTAGACTGAAGTACCAGGGACGTAGCCAACCAACTTGTAGTTGAACCCGAAAAGCCGTGTGTCTAGGGTAACCCTTTTAACCGTGAACAATATGCTCTTACAAGTTACCTACTTACTTACCTAGGTAAGTAGGTACAGGTACCTACCTTTAACAAACCCTTTCGACATGCAAGCCCCAAGAGCTACCTCCCACGTTGTTTAGTGCAACAGGTGCAGGGATTGGTTGGCTGCTCTCAAAGTAACCAATCAGAAGCCACTTCTAGTCCATGATGGGTTACTCATCATTTGGAGTTCAGATCACATTGATTTGCTATGATGTTGTTTTTAAACTATCATTTAATCCATGATTTCATACAACCGTACAAACAAAGCCCAATAACATAAACCAAAAAAAGATGTCACAGAGTCATAGGGTTGCCATACCGCGCAACAAGCACACTATATCAGCCCATCCCACCTCGTCCTCAACGGACGAGGCCCGGTGGCGGCTCGTGCTCGCGCACACCCCTACAACTGAGTTTCTCTACGGCGTTCGCTCGACCGGTATTTACTGCCGTACAAGCTGCCCGTCGCGGCGTCCACGTCGCTCGAACGTACAGTTCTTCGAGTCAGCGGCCAGCGCAGCGGCTGCAGGGTTCCGGGCATGTCGGCGCTGTCGGCCGGAGTCGACAGACTCGAGCCACGAGTCTCCGCAGGCTTCGGCTGAAAAACAAGTTGAAATTGCGTGTGAATTTGTGCGTCAGCGCAAAGGAGAAGTGCAGCTGTTAGAAATCGCAGCTCATGTAGGCCTATCGCCTCGCTATTTCCATGGCTTGTTCAAGCAAGTCATGGGCTCGACGCCTGGTGTGTATGCGGCTGCTGTTAGACGAGAGAACATGGGACAGAGCTCTGTTCCTGAGACACCTGTTGCTTCACTTTCGGATTATACGCCTCACGTCCTCGACCTTGGTAATGCGACCGATCTCGTTGATTTTGCTCCGATCGACAACAGTGCTGGCGGGATGTCTTTCGCGGATTTTGATCAGACCACCTATAACTGGTTTCCAGAAGCCTTCGAGGGTTTCGATTGTATCAACTTTGATCAAGTCCCAATATCAGAATGGATTAATGACTGCGACTGGGATAAGTCACAAATGAACGGCGACCAAGCGCAAATGAATACCTGTACATCAGACTACGTGGATCCTTCGCTACTCAATCCATGGACTGCACCATCTTGAAATACACTCTCAAAAACTTATATAGGGGCAAGACCGGTTTTATTAGCTAGATTAGAGGTTGAACGCCAACAGGCGTGACTTGAAGCCGACGGCTCACTAATAGGATACCCTTCCGACTATATGACAACCCAAACAACTATATTCTAACTCGATACAACTCTCGCCCCGCTACCCATTCAAATAGGCAAAGATGCCTTTTCAACCCGAACAGCGAAACAACCGGGCTGAGCATAGTGTACATGGCAATAATCCGCCGAGGTATCATCGCCTAGTAGTTTCTGGCACGTCTCCAGCAGACGGTCACCATCCACGATGTCGCAACCCTGCATCATATGCTTCGCGTCATAAGCGCGGACGGCCAGGACCCGCTTCCGCTGCTGCTCGGGGAGAAATCCACCAGATGCCGGGAAGACTGCGGGCTCGCATGGCTTCGAATGGACGAAGATGGGGGACGCGCCTCGGTAGGGGCTATCGCCAAGGAAGGGGTCGTAAGATATAAGCAACATCTCCTCGCCGACTTGGCTGTCTTGCAGACATCGTCGGCAGGGGACGGGGATGTCTGGCGTTTTCACCACGGCGAAGGGCGTCGATCTATCCTCTACGTAAGGTGCGGGCATTGGACGCCAGCGCAGGGTCTCGGGGATAACTTGCTGATAATGGGCCGACTAAAATATGTGAGCTTCGTCTCTGAAGCCGAGGCACCTAATAGTTTAATTACTCACATTCGTGCTAAGCTTGGAGCTGCTCAAAGTAGTAGCGGTAGCCATTTTTCTTGAGGAGTGTCTCTTAAATTGTAGTAGGATCTTGATTGGAGGGAATATGTAGAGTTGAAACGCTTTTTGACGAAAAGGAGAGGTGTAGATGCTCCTATATACCCGTCTCGAGTTCGTTGATGTCTTCCTTGTCCTGTCAGTTGTTGTTAAAACGGCCAATTAGGGGAAACAGATATTTATACACCGTAGCCAGTGGGCCTTGCTGTGGAAGTGGCCTATGGTAGAAAAGCTTTATGACCAGAGTCCCTGAGAATTATGAATCAAATAGTATCGATGAGCTCTATCATTCCCTAACTCGTCGTGAGATTCAAACTGAGTATTAACGCATACGAAATGCGAAATGCGCTTATGACGCAGGCGCTTCGCCTTTCTATCCCACTTCTTGTCTCATAACTAATTCACTTCCGTTTAC
Organism: Xylaria longipes; assembly: GCA_025201785.1. Taxonomy (NCBI): domain Eukaryota; kingdom Fungi; phylum Ascomycota; class Sordariomycetes; order Xylariales; family Xylariaceae; genus Xylaria; species Xylaria longipes. The sequence goes on from MU619731.1 coordinate 259,237, forward strand.
TCTATATTCGGCCTCATATATAGCTTAAATCTATTTCGTACTGTGAAATATAATAATCTTTCATTTGATTATGCGACAGGTCTAGGTAATTACGTTGGGGTTGGACTTGGATACATAGGGTCGAGATGTGACAACTTGCATACATCTTACTTCCCTCGGGTCACGGCCATTATCACAGAGAATAGCGCGATCCGTTATTAGTCCAGTTTGCTTAGTGGGTGCCTATTTGAATCGGGCTCGAAATCTACGCACCGCTTTGAGGCGGCAGCATCCTACTAGTATGGGTACGTTCGTCTTACCCACCAGAATACGTATGTTATGGGTGACTAATGACAGAGAGGCCGTGGCATACGGAGTAGTTCGCATAAACAAATACATCACCGAATCCTCAAACAACTTGGAAGACTATTAATAATTAAAAGTAGCTACCTGGTGAAAATAGACACGGTACAAATAAGCCTTGACGAAACTTGATAGTTTACAATAACAAGTCGCTTGAGTGTTAGCAAAGATGACGGCGCCCGCATCACTACCGCACCCCATCCGCCTTTCTCCCCTCGAAGATTTCATGCCTCGCGCATACGTTCGCCAGATATACTGCTTCCCGACCTCGAATCCCTCCGCGATTAGCACATTATCCCGGGGGTTAGTCGGGCTGGCTCGACATGTACCATACATTCTGTCGCGAGTCGTTCGCGACAAATCAGGGCCAGGCTCAGCCGTCGCGGTAAGCACACAATGCCACGGCCCCGAGGACGTCTTCTCGTGGTGCGACCTCTCCGATTCTATCGACTACACCGCTCTCAAAGTCGGACACTTCCCGCCTGGCGACTTTCTCACCCCAGGTATAATCCCGCCGGACACGCTTCCGCCCTATCCGGCTTCGCCGGCTGTATTTCTTGCCCGCGCGTCGCTCGTTAGTGGCGGATTGATTCTATGCGTGGCGGTGCATCATAGCGTGATCGACATCACGGGATTCGGTGCGCTGCTCAAAATCTGGGCATCGCACTGCCGCGATGGTGACTTGCGAGACATAGGGTTTGACGCGAGCTGGATAGATCGGAGTCCTTTCTTCTCAACGTCAGACAGCTCGTCCAATCCCTCTACTCTTACATCTATGCCGAATCTCCTACATATCTTGACCCCTGAAGAATTGGCACGGCCGGCCGGTCGATCACAGGCAGGAACTGGGCCAAAGAACTATCAAACCGGGATCTTCTATTTCCCACACCAACAGCTACAGGCGCTTAAGGATATTGTTAACATGCACATCGCATCGCAGGAGCCTGGATCTTGGGTATCGACAAGTAATATTTTATCATCCTTGCTATGGAGCGCAATAGTCGAAGCAGAGGGAAATTCTAGCCTTCTCGATACTAATGAGGTGGTAGCTGAAAACGACACACGAGTCAGCACATTGTCGTTCCCCGTGCAATTCCGTTCTGTGCTTCGCCCGCCTCTCCCGCGGGACTTCCTAGGTGGCGCATTCTTAATGGCAAACGCGAAGGTGCTACACAGGGACGTGTGTCTTATCTCTCGCTTCGGAACCGACTCTGAACCTGCAGCCCAAGATGAAGAGCTGAAACCTGTGTCACGAACACAAATAGGGGCAAAGACACCAGTAAACTCGGTCGATATCCGAGCACTCGCGAAAGTCGCGCTCGCAATCAGGAAGTCCGTACAAGGAGTCGACGATGCGACCGTGCGCGAGGTATTGGCGTACCTCGAGGCGCACATAAACGTAAACCTAGAAGCGCCTCTTATCCTCGGTCCGCCCAGGATCGATGCAGGTGGTAGCGCGACGTCAGTCGTGTCGTGGGCAGATCAACACGTCTACGAACTTAACTGGGGTGATACCATCGGTCGCTGTGATGCAGTGCGGTTGCCAAAGATGGGGTATAAGAGGGACCCCATCGTGCTGCCGCGTGTGCCTAGTCTCAACGGGGACAATGGCGGGTTAGAAGTAATCATGAGTTATGAGGAATACGCCATGCAGAGGCTGATAGAAAGCCCTATCATGAGACGATTTGCTGTTTTGCGGTGCTTATCATGATACTCATCTACTAGCGAGTTCTATGGATGAAATCGCATTCTCAGGTGTTATATTTTACACTGTTTTCATGTTACAGGATGCAGGCGCTAGCCCTTTAAGCTATGCTATGCATTCGGCCTGCACTTCGTCAATATATCGCTGTGAGACCGAACTGTCCATAGCTTCTCCTATGCAGTTTCTCTTCATCCCTGATTCGAGCTTGTGTCCGGCCGGATGAAGTGATTAGGGCCATACCACAAGCCCTTCAAGAAATAGCTCCAGTAGACGAATGGCTGATGTCACGTTAGCTTGAAATTACAGTATGGGCACATCAAGGGACCCTGATCTGCTAATACTTACGAAGATATCCTTCTTTAGGTAGTAGAATGCTGCCCTAGGAGTTTCTTGGCCACCGAGAATATTGGCGAACGTCTCTTTAGGCACACCACCGTACTTGAACTCGCAGAGCATGAGCTCATTATGCCCTGTCAGAAGCGGGCAGCTCGCGTAGCCATCGTAGCCAGCCTTGAGCTCCTTGCCAGCCATTGCGGCTAGGAGATTGTCGACCATGACAGGGACCTGCGATGAGATGGCAGCGGCTGTCTTACTATTCGGCAAGCTTGACGCGTCGCCGATTGAGAAGATGTTCTTATACTTGTTGTGCTGCGTTGTAAATTTGTCGACATCAACCCAGCCTGCCGAATCAGCTGCAAGGAGGATACATGTCAGCTTATATTAATACAGCACGCTGTGCACTGATGTATATGTAAACTTACCAATCTTTGACTTAGCGACCCAGTCCCATGGCTTCTGGGGAGGGACTACATGCAAGAAACCGAATTCTCTTTGCACGGAAGTTTCTCCAGCTAGGTTCTTGAAAGTTGCTACTTTCTTCTTGGCGTCAATAGCGACAAGGTTGTGTTGAAACAGGCCTTCAACGTTGCGCTCTTTCCGCAGCGTATCCAAGACCTGGGAATATTTCGGTACCGCAAACATAGCTAGTATTCCGGTTAGCACACGCAGCTAACAGAAAATAACTGTCGAATATCTTACCTGGCGCACCGGTCGCGAAAGTAATGTCAATGTTATCCCGCACACCTTCCCGCTTCCACTGCGAGAGTGCCATCCACATGATCTTCTGAGGTGCACCGGCGCATTTTATGATACCCGCAGGCTGAGTGAAAATCGCCGGCCCTTTCTTGAAGGCCTGGATGTTCCGCCAGACCTGTTCGACGGTCTTTTCAGAGTAAATGGACGACACCTGGCTGGCGGGGTCCTGGAGAGCTTCCTGAAGGCCCGAAATACCAGCAAAGTTGGTCTCGAGGCCAGGCGCAACAATGAGGTAGTCGTACGAGACATCAACTCCCTCGGACGTCTTAACGGCATTGTTTTCTGGGTCAAATGTAGAAACCCGCAGGGGATAGTGCTTCACCCCTTCTGGGATTACATGAGAGAGGGGCCTCTGGACGTCGTCCAATGATTTCAGGCCCGAGCCCACAAGCGTCCAACCAGGCTGTCGCAGGGTTAGAACAAGTTCGTTGCCGTATTACCAAGGGTTTTGTTTTTGAACGAGAGGTATCAGCTGCTCACCTGGTAATGATGCGCCTGAGCTGGGTCTAGAATAGCAATATCCTTCTTTTCAAGCCCTGTCGACCGTTGCAGCTGCGCAGCCGCAGTGACACCAGCTGTTCCGGCCCCGACGATGACCACGCGATGGTGCGCCTTTGCAGGTATCGATGTGGCGTACGTTCTGGCAAGCACCCGGACAGGGGCTCGGCCCAAGAGACGTGGCGCAGTAGCGACAGCCATCGCGTAGGTACAGATACAACAATGGCTCACAGATCACAACCGGCTCAGAACAAACACGCCCACAACTTGCCTAGCAAAAGAAGGAATTGTGTATATCTTGTATTTCAGCCGGAACGAGTCTAAGATTATCAATTCGATTTTTCCACCACTTCGTTAGACGCTTGCTTGCTTCTCTACCTACCTAGTCTAGACTATGCGAAACTACAACACGTAGACTAGGCTAGTCACGTGAAATCACGCAATAAACATACGTTCCGTCATTAATAATTCGTCGCCGTATCCACTTTTCCATCCCTCCTCACTATTCAACGCAGAAACATAATAAATAGTAAGAATTAACAAAAAGATATGTCAGACACGCAAAAGAATATGCTGATTTCGCCCGGACTTGAACCGGAGACCTTCAGTGTGTTAGACTGACGTGATAACCAACTACACCACGAAACCCTGAGATATGAGTTTGAGCCGTATTTGTGCTTCATACCCCGTCTTCAAACGACGAAGGCGGACCAGAAGAGGGATTCCTCATCGACCATCATTCGGCATTCACTACACCATAATGTATGTAGTATAATAAGCTTGCTGTTCTATGTGTACCATCGCAGAGTGATGACTCTCCCATTTCTAGCGGCTTTCTGCTTCTTCGAACAATGATGGGATTATAGCCACAGACCTGCCCTTAGGCCGCCAACCCGTAAGCCTGCTGGTTTACCCAGGGTTTGTAGACAGCTTGTCTGAGCGGATTCTCAAATAGGGCCCTGATTTCATTAATGCTATGTCCGGCGTTGATGCTCAGCTGGAGCATGATTCTTGATAATGTTGCAATTTGATAGCTCGAGTATATGCTAGATGAGAAATTGTTAGCCACCACTCATACCCACCAACTAGTGGAACAAAATTCTCACAGAGTGTCTGCTACAGACTCGGGGATACCTGTGCCCGTGACTGTTCGTGCGACTGCCACTGTTGGGATACCACGACTATAGAGGTCTACTGCGACATCATAAGCGCTGGGGCTGAGCTGGGCAGCACCGGGCCCCATGAATACAAGACCTCTGAACATTCGTTAGTATACCCTCACCCCGCAGTATACTCGATTCCACGGTCTGCTAATGGCAGGCAGGTCTCATTCGCATTTGAAATGTCATGGGTATGGCCTACTTACTTAGCACCATTTGCGACAGCCGCATACATAAGTGACGCATCGAAACCCTCTGCGCTCTGTCAGCAAAGCGGCTACACGACCCAACTCTCAAGCTCAGTGATATGTCCTCCGAACTTACGATGACCATATAGAATGACGACAGGAGGCAGCTCCGTCGTATTCGTGACGTCAAAGTACGGACGGCCGGTCGGATACGAAGCGCCGAAATAATAGAAGGGTTGTCCAGCTAGGAAGACACCTAAGTTACCCTGCTCGATGGCCTTGAAGGTGTCAGGCGTATTAGCGTTGGTCTTTGTAGTGTAGCTGCAACACTCGGAGTCAGTTATCACCATTTGGGGTGTGATTTGTGAGGGTTGCACACGCTCCTAGACACTCTCTTGGCCCAAAAAGGAAACATTGTGCGCCGAAAGTTACCACAACAAGGAGAAGATGGATCCGAGAATTCCTTACTAGATCGACGTAATTCTACGGTTATCTCAGTAAGGCTGCTAAGGGCAGGCATATAGCGCCTGGCAACGCAATGCATAAGGAACGGCCGACAGGTAGACCAACCTATCGTTAAATACAATCAGACCACCCCGATTGCGCGAGGACGGTGAGACGGCGGCTGCAACAGCCTGGTAGAAGTTCGAGCGACCATCGGGCGAGACGTACGAATCCGGCCGCATAGCGCCTGTAGCTATGAAGGGCTTAGAACAGTTGAATGTCAGATCGACACCGAAGGCCTGTTTAGTCAGGTAGTTTAGTCATGTCGCTCGTTGACCCTCGAGTTACTTAGGGAACTTGCTGTCTCTTCCAACGTGTTAGTGCCATGTAACATGACAGCACCCGCAATATTCGACTCTTTGGAGCAGAGCTGGCGATTTGCATACTGGCTGATATTCAGGTACAGCGAAGAATTGATTCCCGAGCTCCCGCCCCGGACGTCAAACTGCACAACCGCCAGTTGTGCCACGTTCAAGACTTCTGAAACGTTGCCGATGAGATCTTCAACAGTCGGCCTGTAACCGGAGCCGTAGTTGACATTGTCGAGGCGACTATAGTTTGAAGTCGATAGAATAGTGCCTCCAGTGTCGTATATTCTACACGTCTTGGTAAGTCCGTGAAATCGTGAAGCGAGGGCTAGCGAAATGACCATACACGACTTTGGGTAAGGAAGTGTTGGTAGATATCCATTTAAGACTGTCGTTGAGACATGATGGATTTTGCCTCTCCGTCTTACCGGCATTGTTGAGGTTCGCGATAGTGCTCCCCGTTATCGCCAGCACAATGGCAACCACGTTCTTGGGAGGCATTTCAGTCAGCGGCCAATTGGAGAAAATGCCAAGAATATGGGTCTTGGATGTAAACCATTAGCGGTATTGTCCAGTGATCGTAGTTCTCTTATATGCAGCAATATGTCCTCCACTCGCCAGAGATAGGCCTTGGCGACGTTGCATCCATGCCGATAGTGATACGACTGGTGGGAGCAAAAGGGCGACTATGGCTTTTCCGGGTAACATTCCCACGAGCCCACACAGCATATAATCTCCAGAACCGCTGATTCCGCGATACTTAAAAAGGATCAAGTCGAGACGTATAGATAAGCAGTAGTATCAACTCCACAACCACGGATCCAGTGTTTACAGCCAAGAAGGAAGGAATGGAATGGCTGTGATAACAGACTCGGACGATATTACTCTAGGCAAATGTGAGTAAAGGTCATTCAATAAAGTTAAGGAGTTCCATCAAATTTTCTACTGGCTCCTTTTCAGGGCGTCTTGAAGCTACTTACGCACGAAGAAGCGTGGAAGCAATTTTACTGGTAGGCACAACTCGTCCTGGCTAATGCGCTACACCCCAAGGTTTTATATTTCCCGATTCCACGCCCTAATTGAGACTATCGACAAAATAATAAATAATTAAACAACCTACTATCAAGACTTAAACGCCATCATGTTGCGGAACCAGCCTTAGCACTGTGTACATAATGACTAAACACTGTTTCTTACATGCACGATCAAGGCACAGTTATCACAGTACAGTAGGTATATAGCTTATAGCTGTAGCTACGCTATATAACTTACACACATATATAAAACTCTATGCAAAAAAAGCGTCACACTAAGCAAAATAGCTAGATCAACACAGACATACGTAACAAGCTCTATCAGAACACTGAAATCCAACACACGGAAGCCTATAGTTCTTGGCGTGCCCTTATAAGGGCCCAAAGCCCAACTCTAAACACGCCTCAAATAATCATTAACGTCGCAGTCCTTCGATCCCCAACGCCATCCCGATGACCTGGATTAGACGCCTACCACGTATGCACCGAACCTCATAAATGGAAAGGGAAAGGAGGTTTACTGGAAAGATTTCTCTGCTACAATCGCTTAAAGATCAAATAATGGTTCGAAGCTGGTGGCGGAACTTCCTCGCGCTGGTCGAGTCAGCCTGCCCGCTGGCTACCTAGGTACCTACGTATAGTGTTTGGGAAGTGGTGCCTTGGGGTACGTTATGTGGGTAAGGGTGCCAACTGCTGCAGTATATAACTCAAGAAAGCGTGGCTACCATAATAAAGGACGACTCCCACATTAAAAATTGATCAATCATCAATCAATTTATTACTGTTTATATCTTTCTAGGGGAAGGCTTTCCTGAAGTGGCTTCCAAAGCATAAAATCTTTTTAAAAAAACGGAAGAAAGCACACCTCAACAAAGAGAGTAACGGTGATTTACAATGGCCCGCTAAAAGCTAAAAAGTCTGACACCCAGTACCCGATTGTATTATAGCCGTAGTTGCAACTCTATAACTCCGTTTCGTAAGATACTTGGGTTTAACGCCCAACAGCCATGATATCCGACATGACGGCGTCATACCAAGAGACTTCCTCACCAACGCCGGTCCTCTCATCAAAAATTGAAAACTCATTCGACTCTCGGGCGGAGGGCGCGGGAGGTACCGTTAGATCAGGGGCTTCACCGGCAACTTCAATACCCCACCGAAGATCGCCTTGATCTGTAACGAACCAATCCAGTTTTGCCTTGATTGTATCATCATGTTTTAGACTCTCCAGCGACCTCTCTTTAGCTAGTTTTAGGAGCCTAGGGCTACCCGCTATGAGAAATGCTATATCGGCGATACTGTCCACCTTTCTGAGGAGCAAGCGATTGTAACTTTTCGAGGCGACTGCAAGCAACACGCAAGTTATGATAAGGTAACTCAGGATCGAGATACAAATCCACGCCGCAGGGCCGGACATAGATAGAATCTCCATTGGTCGAGATATGGTTACATGGGCTATTCTATCTGTGCTGTTGCTGTCGTTGTCGCTTCCATTCGTTGGCGGCCTCGTTGGGAAGTACGGTTCCCCTATATCCGCTGGAAATCTTTCGTCCAATGACTGGTACAAATATCCTCCGCTAGTCATAGAAATTTTGTTATTCACGAAGTGCTGAAAGAATGTGGTGAACGTCTGCTGGGCAGTCTCCTTGAGAATCTCCCCGTCTAATAGTGCACTGTGATTGTTGTTGACCAGGGACAGCATTGCATAGGTCATGTAATCCACGTTGAGGCCAAGTTCACGGATGTTGAAGGTTTGCTCGTCTAGTCTCTCCGCCGTTGAAAAACTGTAGAACGAATCCCCGCCTGGCACGCCCCTAAGAGTCGTGGCGCCTACAAGATTCTCCAGGTCCGCCGCCCCGAGGAGTCCGAGGATGAAAAGGATGCCGTGGCTCGTGGTCATATTCACGTCGTATTCGTTTGCAGGGGGACTGGGATGTTTATAGGCCTCAAAGTCATCAGTCCAAGCAAACCTGTCATTCTGCGGCGGGCCTAGAAGTTTAAAGTCAATGACACGACCGTTCGTTGCGTCAACGGTAACACTCGTATTCGTAGTTTCAATGATTGGCATACAATTTAGCGCCGTCATTTTGGGGGTTTCGGTCCATATTAGCCGGTTGCGTGCGCCTTCCGGCACGTCTCTATCATCAGATGATAGAGTCGCTTCCACAGAATTCCCTCGGATCCATTTCACCGTAAAGTTGGCTGGCCACACCTTTGAGATGGCAGGATAATAAGATGTTTGATCCTTTAGGTTTGGGGACCAGTACCCAATTGAGCTTTGACCACTGGTATCATTAGTCGTATTTTGGCAGCATTGTAGACGTCTATCGCTGGAAAAGAGGGTGGTTAGAGGATAATCTGCCGTAGACCCATTTAGGAACAGATAGCTTCCTAGTTCGTAACCTTGACTGATGTTAGGATTCAGCTCTGTATTCTTGGGCAGTGTCCAGTCTTCCAGCCAAAATGAGGTATTATCCAGGAAGTGATATTCAGAACAATCTATCCGCCCACGGATGGCAGGTGTTTCTAACGTGACCTTCGTCAACAAGTTATCGATCGAATTTGACTTATTCAAAACACTTTGGATGTTGTGGTCGCTGAGATTCACAGGTGCTAGGTCAACGGGAACAAAGTTCCATCCTCGGGAGCTCCAAGTTGGTTCTGGTCCGTTGAGCGATAGCTGTACGACCGCACCGTACACCCACGACGCTTTTATATTTCCGAATAGGCTCGACAAGGCTGTTGACCTTCTATCCAGTCCTCTTGGGGTGTTGGACCACTTTCCCTGCGAAAGAATGGGCACATTGCGCAGTTCGAGTGTCTTGTGTAGCTGCATGTTCACGGGAACTATTCCAGGCTGCCGAGACCACAATGATGACATAGCTATCGTGACTAGTCATTCTCCCTTAACGTTAGACAACCTCATGGCGGGGAGTAGGGGCTCTACATACGTATTTGTGATAGAAACGCCCCTGTACACACAAGAAATAGAAGCCAATGCTTCCTTCTAGCAGCCCGAGCTGAGGCCCACAAGAGGTAGGATGAGCGGTATGATATGGACGCCCCTTTGAATCCACTTACGGGGCCCACTGCTAAAGCCAGAAACGGCTGAGCCCTGCGGAGGTTAGTATCGAGGGAGCCCCACCACAAGCCGATGGTGACGGCGACCAGAGTTGTGATGATAGAGGCGGGGTTCACGTCACCGAGATCCACGCCAGTCACTGACACGGAGATAGTATAAACGAAGGCTCTTTGGTAGAGCTTGTGCCCCTGTGAGTAGATGTACAGAGTGAGGATGGCAATCGTCACAACTGTCAACATTATTATCAGCACAATGAGTGGCCAAATACCGAAGACTGTCGATTTTTCCATGCCGCTCAGATCCACTGGTTCTTGATCCTGTTGAGTATGGGTACCTGTATCTGCACTGTCGCAGCTAGGAGAGCTAACCGTAGATTCTCGACCGATCAAACGGACTTTCCCATGTTCTATTCCATACCGATGCGTTAATGGAGTCAACTTGGACTTTTCCTCAGTAGTAGTGGGTACATTAAGGAATGACTGCGTTGTAGCCGTGTCGTCGGATAGCAGCTTTGCTATACTCATAGTAGAAGCTGGGTCTGCGTCAAGGCCAAGAGGTCTTCGAGCTGGCCTTGTGAACACGAATACAACCAATAGTAAGATGAGAATAATTGTGAGGACCACTTCCAGCGTAATAGCCACAGAAGAGACGACTACAAGCCGGCGAGAACTAGTAATGATAAGCCCAGGGATCTCACCAGGTTCGTGAAGCTGATTGTCGCTGAAACAGTCTCGCAGCAGCTCGCCAAAGAAACGCCCTTCAATACGCTGCCTCATGTTTCTCCTTTTCTCTGTTGAGTCGGCCAATACTCGGTCCGGGGAGAAGTCGTACAGAGCTGCAAGAAGATTCCCAGGCCCTTCAATAATCGGTTTCCCTTGGTCAGAGTACCCGGTTAACTCTGATGCGCTCAGGTGGTTGCTCCAGTCGCGACTGAGAAATGCATCCTGGAATGTCGATATATTGGCTGTGGTTGACGAGATAAGCTTGCGGTTGGCGTGGTACTGCTGCTTATCGATCTTCACAACGGATTGACCATTGACGCGGCTTGCCGTAACAACCGAATCTCCCATGAAATATAAAATCTGACATGCCTCGCCGACAATAATAGTTTCAGGTGATGTAACCGCCGTTACGTAGTACTCATCATACTGAGAACAAGGCGGGGGTGCAATATACGGGTTATTACTGTCGAAGAAGAATAACTCGCTGAGCTCATTTTTCGGATTATCCCATAATATAGCTCCATTTTCATCATACGAATACCGATAAAATACCGTGCAACCTCTCTGTGATGATAGATATGCCCACCTACCACCTTTGTTAAGCACCTGGCCGTCAGTGATATTCGTTAATTGCATTGGCTCGCAGGTCAACTCGGTACTAAACACTGATGTTGTCGCTGTCCATGTTTGATCGGTTTCAAAGAGAATAGGGCCTAATGGAGCATTTTCGAAGGAGGCCGGCCAAAACGGTAGAACAGCATATTGATCCGATATCCAAGCAGAAGTGGTCACATTTTGCAGGACACTACCAATGGTGCGGTAGAACGTTTCTGATGAGGGATTTGCATGTATCGGCATGCTAGGCTTGATGTTGAGCTGTAGGAATTGTGTCTTCTGGGTCGAGACGATGGTTTGTGAAACGATCAGAGAGGAAGAGAGAGGTGAAATAATGAGGAAGCCGAGCACGAAGGCCAGGGTCGCACAAAGCATCGCCCAGTTTGTCTTCTTATGGCGACTAGGGAAACTGCTGAACAGCGCGTCCCACCATGCATCAGCTGTCCAGGATACGGAAAGGTCTGCCTGTGCACCAGCCGGCGAAGAGAGCCTAGCGAAGGGCTCTGTGCGTTTAACATTGTCTAAGAGTATCGATGCAAGGAAGACGTATATGGTAGCGAGGAGTGTAGGCGCAAATTTGGAGCCGATTTGCACAATACCGGATCCATCATCGGTTGCAAGTCCCGAGTTTCGCCGTGAAATTGAGTGAACAACTACCACGGCTATCCCTAGCAGGCAAGTAAAGGTGAAAGTAGCGGAGAAGTATGCCCAACGGAGGGTGTAGGGCAGCCATGCTGTGGCCGCACCATTTTGAGCCGTATGCGTCGTTGTCGACAAATCTTTATGTTTTATGAGAGGCGCCTTCGCAGCATTGGCTTGATTGGAAGACGAACTTTGGCCTTTCACAATAGAAAGTAGAAAATCATACGCGATCCACGAGATAGTACCGAATGAGCTTATTAGTTTCATAATACTTGATGATCCTTCCGACATTTTGAGTGGTATAAGAGCAAATCATGAATGAAATTACTTGGAGAAAACGCTGTAACTCGGATCTAGAGAATCCAGACGCTTAGGTGATCGTATGGGCTGTGCAATCCTGAGATTGAAAGGCCAATTATCTACATTTATTATGCTCCGTTACGTTGGGCGAAAGGCGAAATATAAAAATATATTGGGGGCGTCCTTATTCTGAGCCGCGTTTCAAATCGTAAAGCTGCGGCATTTGGGTGCATAAAACATTGGTCATTCTCCCTATCCGTGTAACAGAGGCGGTGATCGTAGGATTTGGCCGCCATCTCTTCGCCCTCCTAACATAAACTCGATCTTCTGTTCGTCATATACCTAAATCCTCCAGAAGGGCTCAAATAACTATTGATATTTTGTTCCCAATGGCTTGGTCACGATCGCGCGTGCCTTAGGTTGTCGCTTTATAAATTTGTTAGTTTCTGTTTGATGGTCTGACTAAAGTGATACTACAAGGTTTCTTTATATAGATCAGCGTGCCCAGCTTCATCGTAGTAAGAAGTATAAATAAGTGCTTGGATGGTATGACTTAGACTGGTTTAGGTGTCCATCGCCAGCCATTCAATCTAGCACAGCCAGAATGTCAACCTAGTTTAATTGGCTGTGATGTCTCAGCCCCCGCGCATGTTTTACTTGACTTAGCTAACTGAAGAAACGCGATGTAAAATGTTCAGAGATGTAAGAATTCGCCTACCTCCCTTTAAAAGGAAAGGGTAGCGCTCCCATTCACTTCAATATACAGTAACTGACCTGACTAGCAACGAGTGGTATCTCTCTTAGGAAAAAGTACCTATCTTGTCTTCTTGTAGGACGTACACGTCGCCTAGGTATGCTTGGATCTTGAATTGTAGGGGTCATATTGAGGACTTGCTGCCAGCGACGAGAGGTATAGTACGCGATTAATTGATATCCACCAATCCGCCACCCATCAAATGTCTTAGCACTGTAAACCGCCACTAATGTTAGAACGTAGAAAGACGTAGAAAGACGTTTTATGGAGTTTTGCTACACACGCACTTTAAGCCCCTAATCCTGTCTGATATATACGATAAAGGGCACTGCGTTAAGTTATTGTTTCAACAGAAACTATTATCTGCACTTGATTTATTTATAACTGCTACTTACGGAACATGTTTTCTTTAATTAACTTAAATTGTTAATGTATTAACATAACGTCATATATATATATATATTGTTAAAAATAAAAAACTTAATAAAAATTCAGAAAAATCTTAAATCATTTTTGAAATTACTTTTATAAGAGTTATACAATCAATGGCGAGGCGCTTGACGGTGGTGAACAAGCTCGCTCGTTTTACCTTGACCCATTCCCAAGATGAAAAGACTTGGACTTATGTCACCGAGCCTGTACATTCAAAGAGCCTTGAGGCCCCCCGTGACAGAGGTACCGATCTACAGTGCCTAACCAAACGCGAGGTATTTCACCTTGACGACACTAATGTCAATTTGAAAGATTTACATGACGATAACTACCTCAACAGTCCTCGGTACTCAAAGCTAGACTCTCCAATGTTAGGCACACCACAAATAAAGAGCTCATTGATACGAGCCTCCTACCGCCCAATGAAAATGTGAGCCAGATTAGAAAGGCGTGCTCAAATGATTCGCATCACTCAATTGCTAATATTCAGACGGCTGAGTCTCAGGCTGTCATGGCGCTATTTGAGTATCTTCGAGAATTGCCATCCAAGAGTGTACGAGAAAGGCCGATTGAAGCATTGAACGTCTAGATTGAGGTTCCTACGGATGCCCTGGCCCCTATTGTTTCGATCATATCAGATATTCATAACGTATCTTTAATGTATGTGCGGTCACCTCAGGATTCGGATCATTCACATCCTTAACTTACTCTGGCAGGCTCGATGACGTTGAGGATAATTCACCACTTAGGCGTACAAAGCCGGCGACACATTCCGTGTTCGGGATCCCACAGACTGTCAACTCGGCGACGTACCAGATTGTAGATATCATATCGCGTACGGTGCAACTCAATAACACAGGTTCGCTGAATGCGGTTACCAGTAAGTTGTATAATCTAGCTCCTTAAAATATATTCAGAAAACCGAGATTGATGGTCTCGTAGGTTAAATGAAAAGTCTTCTAGTTTGCCAGGGGCTCGATTAACTCTAGACGCACGAGGTATCGTCTCCGTCAACACAGCAATATATGCAGATGGTAGACGGGACTAGGTATTTGTCGGCCATTGCATGATAATTGGTAGGTATCTTGATTTCAACGGCTAACAAAAGCCGTGTAGAGACCGGGGGGCTTTCCCTAATGATCTTGAAGCTCATGAGGGCGAGTCCAAATACAGTTTCGGATCGCCCAGACTCGAGAAACGTACGATACTATTTGGGAGATTTTTTCAAATACGAGACAACTACGCCAATCTAGTCTTCGATCAGGTAACTTAGTCACTCAAACTCAGATCACGTGTACAAACCGAAAGAGCAATACGATATACTATCACATGAATGCAGTACACGGAAGCCAAAAGGGTTTTGCGAAGACCTCGACGAGAGGAAATGGGGCTTTATTATAATCCACGCGTACCATAATGCGCAGTCCATGATGAAGAAAGCATTCGACAGCATGCTCATGCAGCGTCGTGCTGCTAGAATGGCTAGCGTGGGGCATAAAGAGATGATTGTTAAGTGGTTGCAGCAAGGAGGTGCTGTGGATTGTACTGCCAATGCATCACGAATGTTGCAGCATGAGCTCATGGGCGAGCTTGATGCTATCGAGCGCGAACGGGGAAGCGTAACACGATGATGCGCAGCATTTTCAACACGCTCGAAATTTAGACTGCTACGGGTGAGCTCAGGAAGAAGAATTAGTAGAGAGGATATGATGCAACACCAATGACGAGAAAAACAATGGAGCACAATCTTACATGACAGATGACTCAAATGTAGTTGTCAACAGATTAAGTGTGGGCAATAGGAAGATTACCCGTTAGCTAGGCGCTGTCGTGCCACACGTATCCGAAGACTGGAGCCCACATCCGAGCCGGGACTTGCATATCATGTATAGTCATTCGAGTGCGAGACTTCAGCTCCCAGCTTACCTATGTATTGCCTAATCTTTTGAGAAAGCTATACGAAAGCGCGACAGGCAAGCAAGGGGAAGCGAGGTTGGCAACTAGAAGCTATTCGGACATATAGACTGTAGATCTCACATCTGGCCCTATATGGGGACAAGACCTTCATAGCCCCCTTGACGCCCATAAGATTATTTGCAATTTGAATATTCTTCCAACCCCTTGTAGATAAGCTCTAGTTACAGGTGGTATCGCCACTTTCCGTATAGACAAACTATCACTGTGCAGCTTAGTCGTCTCGCATCTAAAAGGTCCCTTTATTGCCATCTCGCTTTTGCACGTTTACAGTCGGATGCCAAGAGTCCTCGTATGAAATCTACCAATGAGGTGGTCTATGAAGGACCATTAGGGCTACTTCCGCCAAAACGTAGAACTTAGTTCAGAAATTAAGATTACCCCGCTCACACTTTTCTACTTATAATTTTATAGAATTATCCAACTTTTAATTGCTAGCTAGGGTAGTTTACTGCTTTAGCCCTATACTGCTTGTTTAATATAAGTAGCGTAAAGCGTAAATAAGCTTGTACGCTTTTTTTATTATTATATTTATTTGTTAAACTATTTTAATAATACGTGCACTAGGTATAAGTAGCAGGATTATACTGCTCGGTGCTTAGGATGCTAGTTCTTATAGTTGCTTAGTTAAGCGCTGCCGCCGCCGCTACCTCCGCTTTACCTAACCTCGGCCTCGGCTCTATGTAAATATGACCCCAATACCAAATGCCAAGTGCTAAGTGCCAAGTTCTACGTTTTGGCGGAAGTGGCCCACCGTCGGGGTCCTAATAACCATAAGTCGTAAATATCTGCCTGAAGGGTCGGTAGTTGGTTGCATACGTAATGACAATACATATATAACCTGTATGCCGGACATCATGTTACAAGGGTCGCGAAATAGAGCCCAATACAGCACGGGTGCACACCGGAATTCGTCTACTCGCGTACTCGCGTTTTCACGCACCGACACCGTCACCATCCGATGATGACCAGCCGACCCTCCGTTAAGCTAGAGGCGACCACATCTTTGGGTGATCGGCAACGTCATGTAAGCAAGATGTTTCGGTCTGTAGTATGTTCGCGAGGCGAAATCTGTCTGCCTGAATATATATATAAAATTGCACTTCCTTTGAACAAGAGGACGTGGACTTTTATCCACATTACGTACTAAAACCATCTGGTCTAGAACAGCTTTGCCGAAATGAACGAGACACTCCTATTCAAGTTCGGTCTCTCCTCGCTTGAGGATGGATGGAGCCCACGGGCTCTGCTGTCTGCCCATCCAATCCCTTACGTCCTTGCTATCATCTTGGTGTTTTCGACAACGTATGCCTGGGCTACGTCTAATCCCACACTGAAGAAACTTCCTTATGTTAATCCTTCTAATTTCTTCTCTAATGCTCAAGCTAAGGTAAGCCAGCAGTGAAATCTCTGGTATTAACAGTTTCTAACATGCACTACGTAGCAAGTGTATCGGAGCTCAGCGAATACTGTGCTACAGAAGGCTAGAAAGCAATATCCCAACCAGCCATACCGAATGACCACAGAGTACGGGCAGGTTGTCATGCTACAATCCGAATGGTTCCATGACATTCGCAATAATCCAGGCCTCAGCTTTCTCGGAACATTTGCTCAAGTACGTATTCATCGGTAGGCTCTATTACACCACACTGCCAGCTAATTGAACGCTCTGGTTTTTAGGAGCGCATTTGCGAGGTCCCAGGCTTTGAACCCCTCGCGGCATTCGGCCACGACGGCCAACTTGTGCAGATTATAGCTAGAAAGCAGTTGACGAAGTTGCTCTGTAAGCCCGCTTTGTCCTTGGTATCTATCGTCATTGCTGAATCATTACAGCCCAGGTCACCGCACCACTATCCGAAGAGATTTCGCTTGCTGTGAATATCAATTTGGGGGAAACCACCGGTCTGCGACCCATAATCATCCTAATCTCCATCGCACGAAGCTAATTTCTTAAGACTGGCGTGAAATCCATATCAACCCTGTTGTGCTTGATATAACTGCCCGCATGTCATCTCGGGTGTTCCTAGGAGAAGAGCTAGCGAGAGACGAGGAATGGCTACGAATTACGAAGAACTACACAGTTGACGTGCTCGATGCAATTATTATACTCTCCCGGTATCCGGTAAACCTGCGGCCATACATCGGCTGGCTCTTCCCCGAATGCAAACGAGTCGAAGACTATTACAAACGCACAAGGAAGGTAATCGATCCTATCTTGAAGAAAAGGCGGGATATGAAAAAAGCTGCTTTAGCAGCTGGTGAGCCAGCCCCAGTGTTCAACGATTGCCTAGAATGGATCGAACAAGAGTCGAAGGACCTGAACTCCGAATATGATGTTGTGAAATTCCAACTGATACTATCTACTGTGGCGATTGGGACGACGACGGATTTACTTCATTCAGTCATTATCGACCTTATTCAGCACCCAGAGACTATGCAAGCAGTCCGAGATGAGATCGTTCACGTTTTGGGACAAGAAGGCTGGAAGAAAACGTCTATCTACAATTTGAAGTTACTGGATAGTGTGATCAAGGAGACTCAGCGTATCAAGCCATTCTTCTCTGGTAAGTAAACATTCTAGAGCCCAGTGTAGTCTTTATAAGGTTGACGAAGTTTGGATCAATAGCTTTGCGCCGTGCTGTGGATGCGGACGTCAAATTGTCAGACGGCACTGTTGTCAAAAAGGGCTCCCGTATCCACATCGACACGCATCGAATGATAGACCCAGAAGTTTACGAAAACCCAGAGGTATGGAAGGGCGACCGCTTTCTGGAACTCCGATCGCAGCCTGGTAAAGAGCACTTGGCGCAATTGGTCACTACCAGCGTCGATCACATGGGGTTTGGACATGGTGAACATGCTTGTCCAGGACGCTTCTTTGCCGCCAATGAAGTGAAGATAGCTCTCTGTCATCTGCTAATGAAATACGATTGGGAATTGGCACCAGGAACCGATACACATAATGTGTTCCATGGATTCAACCAGAGAGCGAACCTAGCCACCAAAGTGCTGTACCGAAAGAGAGAGATGGAGCTCGACATTGACTCGATCTAAGCTAGGGCTATATATCGTAGCGCGAAACGCGCAACGGTGTTGCTATAATGTACATGCACTGAGCTATATGTTATGGGGGCTTGCGTAAATTGGCGATTTTTTAAGGGGCTATTTCGGACTTCACCACCTACCACTCACACACTTAGCTATCGCATTACTTTTTGTCAATATATTACGTTCTATTCTATCTGATCAAGAGACCCCCCATATATCCAAGTGATTTAATCTAGCCCTGGATGCGTACAGTTTAGCTTACCTCCTAGGCTAGAGCCCAGATCCCAATTCCAGTCACGCGGGCCAAAACAGTAGGCCAAAGATCTTTCGAGCTCCAATAAGAACTCGCTTCTATCTAGCAAATTCAATGAAGTCAAACGCTTTCTAGGTAGTTAACGAACAGTAATTGCCATCAATTGCCATGTAAATCGTTGAGTCAATCAAGAATTTATACATCTGTATCTACTGTTGAGTGTTGTAGCGCGTAATAGTAACCCGGTACTAGTACATACCTAGGTATACCCATTTCGAAACAAAGTGTCAGGACCCACCTAGATTTTTACAGTGTGTGTCACACATTTTCTAGAACTTATAAACAACGCGTTTTTTTGCTAACAACACCAATTAATATAGCTACGTAAGTGCTATACTATTTTTTTAATACCTATTTTACTAATTGAATATACAGGCAACTTAATTATTGTTAAAAGGGTTAAATTTGGTCCGTAGCGATATAATCTAGCCCTTCGCGATCCAGCCCTTCGCGATCTACCTACCTACGAAGACCTACGCAGACCGACCTACGAAAACCTACGCAGACCTACGCAGACCTACCTACGAAGACCTACCTACGCAGACCTACCTACGCAGACCTACCTACGCAGACCTACCTACGCAGACCTACCTACGGAGACCTACACGTACGGGCTACGCAGACCTAGCTATACAGACCTAGCTATATAGACCTGGCTATATAAACCTACCCGTATAAACCGCTTGCTAGTCCGTACGCGTAGGTTTTCGTAGCTAGGTCTCCGTAGGTAGGTCT